>QWTY01031415.1:0-24322 GCA_008033365.1 Pseudorectes ferrugineus
TAAATTTGTTTCCAGAAGTTATTCTTTAGCCAAATCTGTGTTTGTGGTATCAAGAAAATGGTGTGAAGTGCTATAAAAATTAACTAGATTAAGTCCACAGAGCTATTTTGCTCTCTACTTCCTTTGGACTTATACAGGAATGGTGGTACTCATGCAACATACAGGTAAAATAGGTAGAAGCACCATGGCAACCTGGTATTGATTTCATAAAGAATGATTGTCTTCTGTGCTATAGCTTTACATGTGCATCTGGCATGAGGAATGGCATGAAAGTCTGTAGTAGATACAAGTCTACGAACAGGCATTAGTGGGATGTTTTCCATCCAAGCTAGTATTCCAAGACAAAAAGGATTTGTTAGATAATTTTCTGGGGCTTCCTAGACAATGTGGCAGATATTTATACATTCAGACAAAAGACAGAAACCCCAGAACCCTTTTTTCTTCTTGTTATCCAACATGTTGAATAGAAGTAAAAATAAACAATATAGATTGGCTTATGTCTAGCATGTTGCTTTGTTAGATTTAATATGTTTCATCTAAATGTATCTGTTTATGCAATTTAATCCTTCCCAGTTTTGATTTTCCTTTCCTTTCCTTTCCTTTCCTTTCCTTTCCTTTCCTTTCCTTTATTCAATTTAATTCAATTTTTATTAAGGGGTTGCTGAAACAATATAATGACAGAGAGCAGCCATACACACAGCAGTTATGGCAAAATGTGAACAGAAACAAAAAAGAACCTATAGTATCCGTCAGGTGGTAAGCCTGGTGACAAACTTACAGCTTAAAGTCTGTGGCTTTTACAATTCCAACCCGGCAAACCATTTTTCATTGGATTTCTTGTAGAGAGAACTCCAACATTAAACAATAATTCATTAGTACTCCTTCAAATTTTATATTTACCTAGCAGTGGTATTATTAGCTTTATACAGTGAGGACTTACCTGAATCCAAGATTTAGATTATGTGTAGCCACATTTCTGAATCCGATAGGCAGGAGAGCTAAAAATAGTATATCCTATTTGTTCACATTCTCTAGCTTTATACCAACTGCCAAAATTATTTTTAGCACCCACATCCTGGCATATTTAAGTCCTACTAGTATTTCTTATCTACATGCTTCAATAATCCTGTACATCAGCTACCAGTTTTTCTTAATGTTGCTGAAAGAAATGCCTGATAAGTCCACAGAAGTCACTAGATGGAAATCCTGTTCTGTTAATAAACACCATCTGCTCCCTTCTTTCCTTCCCCACCTCCCATTATCCATAAAGCTGTGATCATTCTTGAAATTTTTAACATTGCTCTCAAACCCCTCTCAAAAACATTTCAGCAGAATTGCTGAACTCCATAGCAGCGCTCCGGTACAAACATGAAGACCATTTCATTACTTATACAGTGTCTAATAATTCATTTTATAACTCATCTTTAAAATTATATCCAGCAGTACAAATCAGATAAAGCTATATTTCAAACCACTGTTATAAATACTTGCAATTCACCTCCTGTGCATTCAGAGTTTTCACTATAAGGGTAATCTATATATTATTTTTTTTTTTTTTGCCATGACCAATAGGATAACACAAAAATGTCTATCATATTTAACTTGAATAAAGATTGCCATAAATTCTAGCAGTACATTTCTTAATGAAGTCAATGATTTTAGCAATGTCAGCTACCTGTTTAATAGCTGTAAAATAAAACAGTGAGAACAGAAGGAAGCACTGTTCAAAGCAGGACTAGGTCCACTGAATCCCCTTTGCTGTATAGGCAAGCTGCTCTGCTGCTTTCTTTCTCAGCAGCTGTATTTCCCCTCCCGTACTCTCAATGAATAAAGCTGCTTATGTATCTTAGGACAACAGGAAATGGAAAAGTGCATCTAACTCTTCTATTCCAAAACCAAATTATCTCATCAGAAATAAAATAAAAGGGCACAGCTACACTGACTTAGCCTAAATTATCAAATAGGACATTAAGTATAGTATTCCTCCTCCAGATATTAATACCTATACATGTTGTAAGGAGTCTGAAAGCTACTAAATAACCTCCCCAGAAAAAAAACAGGCACAGAATCAGCAGACTTAGAACTTCCCCATTTCTCACTCCAACCAGCAATGCTGTGTCACTAGATGGTGATAAAATTAGCTCCAGGGTTTTTTTAAAATCCCTCCTTAATTTTTAGTGCACCTCACCATTTTCTGTTGTCACTGTAAGTGAAGTCTATTACTTCTGAGTAACCTGTTCAAGTTTTCTCTCATGAAATCATTTTTTTCAGGGATACTGTGCTATGCAGAGAGGTATGTTTCTCAGATGTGTTCTTTTCCAAATAATAAAGAAGCTGAACATGAAGAAGTTTGTGCATAATGGTACCAAAAATAACTCAAATATGCCACTTGATATAGAGGAAAGAGAGGGTGAGAAGAAGAGAAAGAAGGAGAGGAGAGAAGAATGGAGGGGCACAGGTTGCAGACTGAGGCTTATGATATTGATATTTAGCAGGCCAGAGTTGATATTTTTATGGTCTATAGTGCACTTGATCTGTCTGAATGCAATTGCAGTGGCCTACATATCGTGGCTCAGCATACTCTTTCTATTAATGATATAATTTTATATATTTTCATAAACATTTTTATTCTCAGGAGATCAAAAAATGAATATGTTCCTATATGTTATGATCAAGAAAGTCCACCATAGATTCATATTTCCCACAGATTCTGTCAGGTACTCTGGAGTTTCTTGTCAACTTTCAGCTCAACTACAAATTTGTCAAGAGGATGAGAATCAGAAAAAAAGATGTTTGGAGGCTTTGTTATTTGGGTTTTTTTAATAGTGAACAGTAATGCATTCTATGTAACCACCTATGTAATCTATTTCAAAGCATTTCAAAAGAAAGTGTTTTAAATTATCTCTGATTATGAAAGGTGTGTTCCTTCTTTTTCAAATTACAACTAGATCTAATCCCTTCAGATATATGTCACTACTTCTCACCCTATCCTCTCATGCCACCTCTATCATTTTGCTCTATTGCAATGACAGGTTGCTAATCATTTCTATCTTAAATTTCAAATTACATATCCATAATGAAGCATTAAATTATGAAGCCTGATATTTAGGGGTACTAAGTATGCAGATGTTTCATCAAGAAGCTAAGAAGGAGCTACTGGGCAATCAAAATTTTTGAAAACTGGATACTAGGTAGAACCAGATCTTAAAACGCTGATTGCAGGGTTATACACATTCACAAAGAGTACAAGAACAGAAATGGAAATTACCCTGATGTGATTATCATTTAAGTACATCTATTCTCTCACATCAAGGAAAGAGGCATTAAATAAATGTAATGCAATGCAATGAATTTTCATTTCTTTGCTATCTGGGTATAAAGACGGATAGCTTCACATGAAGTCAGAAAAAACAGGTATTGAAAGAAAAGTTATCTGACTGAATGAAGTTACCTTGATTCAGGTCTTAAAACAGTAGATCTGGCTGTGGTAAGGGAGATGCCCTTGAACTAAAACTCTGGTGTCCAGCCTAACTTTTTTGAATATTCCTAATTTCACAAAATAAAACATCAGTTTCAAAAAAGATGAGTATCAAGTTCAAGGTAACAAGTTTATGTTTTGTTCTAAAATGCTGATTTCTGTGGTTGAAGGTAAAATTTCCCCAGACTTTACAGTGACCTAGAAGCTCGAGTTCTATTAATCAGCATGTTATTTTCACCTAGAAAGGAACTATGTGAGGAGTCAGTCATATGTGCAAGCTGAAGTCTATCGTTGATCTTCCATTTCAGGTTTAATTACTCTCTATCATAACTGAGATGCACAGTATGTTTCTGTTAGCATTAGCAGTGCAAAATTTTTCAGTGAACTGTTTATAAGACGGACAGATGATACCATATATAATGAATTCAACAAGCATGAGAAGCATATATTATATTTTGCATAGTTTAAAATCCATAGGAATTGCAATGTACATTTTAATACAATATTTTTTAATAATGCTTGAGGTACTAAATGCTTGAAAAATTAACAGACTGCAGAGTAGCTATAATCTAGACAAAACCAGTTACGTATAGACTGAATTTCTCTTTTCTAATTTACCTCTTTTTTATGTGCAACCCAGAAAATAAAAAGGTAGTGTGTAATCATTTCAGCTATTTTATCTAATAATTCAAGGAACAAGAAGGGCCTAAAAATTATTTTAAGTTTTTCATTTAATATCTTGATATATAGGAGGGAATTTCTATATGAAGTAGCATTCTAATGCATCATACCTGAAGGTAAACTGTATCAATGGCTGAAGACATTTTACTACAGAGTGATTCTGGGCTGTATTTCTACAGCAACCCTTCATTGCATTATCAATTTTTGCATATTTTCCTAGCTATCAAAGTGTTAGTCATCTAGTTACTTCCTCAGAGATCAGCTTCTGTTGCGGATGGGACCAAGCAGAGTACAACAATGGCCTCAGAACTTCTCCAGGCTGTTTACAATAGCTCCTGCTTTGCTAACAGAGACACTTAATGGAAACAGAATAATTAAGTGTCTCAATGTCAAGTGTCTTTAAAAAAGAGGGGGAAAAAAATCCAAAAATGAAAAAAACAAAACACAAAACACAATAGCAAAGAAAAAGAGAAGAAGCAAAAGTTTCTGTTTATATCCTAGAAACACTTGCTAGAGTGCATAGTCCTGGTACCAAGAAATGTGTTTAAAAAATGAATGCATGATATAAACCAACTCTTCCAACACTACTAAATTGAACTTGATCATAAACAAGATCCTTCCTGGAACATACATATACAACACATATATGTACATATACAATACTATGAACTTCTGGACTTCAAGAATACATATTCCAGCTCATTAACTTTAGTGTCTGTGTGAAAATTATAGAAAATTGTGAAAACTGCAATAGAGAAATAGCTTTATGTCAACTCAGAGAACTGAGTCAGCAGTTCTCCTGCGCAAACATATAAGAAAGAATCCATTCACAAAACTTGCAGATTCCACTACCTAGCAAAATTAAAGTCTAACTAGTAATGTCTTGACATTAATTTGAATAAGCATGTGTCAGAAGGACCAGAACAAAAACAATTAGGTTTTCCAGAATTTAAAGAACTTGCTATTATTAGAGGTCATGAGATATTTGTGTCTGGATCGGACTATAGATTGTAGGGTTTTAAATATTTTGGTTTGACATATGACTCTATGCATCTGTGAATGATAACATGAAAATCAAATATTGTAACTTGGAGAAAGTTATATATGTGTATTTTTGTATATTTCTGTGCAATGTTTAGGTTTTGTATGTATAGATATCAGAGGAAAAAAACCAGAATATTTTGTTAAGAATGTCTTACCTTCATAGTAAACTTTAAACCCATGAGCACTAACTGCAAAGTCACTTGTCAAGCGCAGTGAAAATACAGATTTTGTACTTGTCACAGGTGGAGGAAGATGAAATCCTGTTAACCTAAGAAACAAAAAAACACAACTCATGGTTAATTGTTTGGAAAACAAAACTGTGACAGGTTGCTGTTCCCAATAATATTTGATCATGGAAAGGACAACTGTCTTTAAAAGATGTCATTTGCATTACTTGAAAAAATTATTTTTATATAGTAATTGAGGAATTATTATAAAATGTGACTGTCTTTGATGGACACTGAAACAACAGTTTGATAAAACTATATTTAGTATAGTTATATAGATAGTAATATAGATAGTAAGATGTAGAAACTGGACTTAGAAACAGTTCAGATTATCAGTAGCTGAAAAAAATAAAACCAAAGAAATTGCAATCCACAATCCAGACAATTTGCACTCTTTAGAGTTATGTTCAAAAATGTATTGCACTATATATCTTACATAGGTTTCTGCTAAAATTTGTAGTAGCAGAATTTTTCCACAGTAACATGATGAAAGAAAAGGGACCATGATTCACTTTAATGAGGGAATTTAGTATTATTTAAACTGTGCACTAGCCTCAGAGAAGAAATTTCTGATTTCAACTCATAGAACAGTATCATTGTGAAATAATAGATCCATAAGGAAAGCTCTCTTGAAAGGAATTACAGGGTTGTAAAGTTTGTGTTTTTGTTGTTTGTGTGTTTGGTTTTGTTTGTTCTATTAAAACCATTATGTTTGAGACACAAATGAAAGAAATTTTTTCATGTACTCAGCACTGCTGATAAGTTCTGCTGATACTCATTTCTACATATTCATTTGATGTACATATGACAACAGTTATCTTCCTCAGTTCTAGGAGAATAACCTCATCAGGGTTTATATCAGACCAACACAGCCCGTAATATTTACCTGTCAAAAATACATAAAGAACAAGTTGAAGAATTTAGCTATGTACACACACCAGTGAAATCTAGACATACCTTTGGAACCCAGTTAGCCACGTGTGGTGAATTGTGTAGCAGATTAGAATGATATATTTTATTAATGATTGAGAGTAACCTTATTTTCATATGTTTGTAGATAAGCCCTTATTTTACATTTTACTTTCAATTTAGAACTACAGAAAAAATGTAGGTCAAAAGGGACCTATGGAGGCCACATAGTCCAACCCACTGTTCAGAGTGGACTTAAAGTCAGAGTTAGTCTAGGTTACTCAAGATTTACATTTTCCCTACTTATTGTTAAAATAGATTTTTTGTTTGCTTAGGGGTTTTTTGTGTTTGGTTTAGTTTTTTGGTTTGTTTGCTTTTTTTTTTTTAATGCAGCTATATATACAGCTACATAGGCTGGTTTTGAGCACACTTTAAGAAATATGTGAACTCTGATAATTTTACAGGAAGAGATGACATGTATTTTTAATTTTGCTTGATGTAAGAACAAACACCAGTGATATTTACTGATGTTTTAATATGTTTACTGCTGCTTATTCTGAAATTCAGTCTCAGTCTTCTTCTGAAATCACAAATTAACTGATAAGTTATGTCCTGCCATTATCAGCATTTCTAGTCTCATCAGAGGGAAGGATATGAGTGATGAGAAGCCCAGAATTCAAAAGGTCAGGAAATGATTTGCTAAAAAAATACTGTAATTGCAATATTAGCATTTATTTAATGTTTTACTTATTTTTAGCTTTAAGATACATTTAGACAAGTTCTACACAGTGTACCACTAATTTACCACGAAGCTTATTTGCTGTGGGGGTCATAAAAACTTTTATATTTTTCTTTGATCACTACGTGCGTGGTGTCCTTAACAGATACTCTAAATTAATGGGTATTATATAGATGTTTATTCTTAAGCAATCTTTGGAAAACAAAACAAAATTTAAAAAGAAACAAACAAACAAACAAACAAAAAATCAAATAGAAAAACCTCCTCAATACAATAGCCAATTTATGCCATTGGTTACAGTCATGACAGATATGAAAGCCAAATTATAATAGTACTCACATCACATAACCAGAAAATTTAAAAAACATGAACAAAAGAAGCAAAGGTCCCTAAAGATGTATATATTCACATATTTATATGTAGCAAGTCCTCAATGAATGTATTTAGAAAGCTGTCCTTTGTTTTGTCATTGGCATATTTATGAATAATATAATTAAAACAAGACTAAAGAATTTATGTTAATATGAAAAATGGAGAATTATGTACAGAATATTTATGATTTAGGAAATGCATTTTTTATTTGATAGGAGGGAATGTTTTTGTTCTATTAATAAAAAAAGTTAATAAAATGCTTACGTCTCCCAAAACAGCACATGCATAATCTTTTAATAAGTCAATATCAAAGCATTTTTTTCAATAGTTTGATCATCTACCAATAAATATATTAATTCATTGGTAAGTATCAACACTTAAAATAAGCTGGCCTAATGTAAAATCAAACCAATAATTTGAATAAAACTCTAACTTGCATCTCACAGTAGGTTTAGCTGGTATCTATTTAGCTACTCAATGATATAAAAGAATTCTGGGTATAAACATATATCCAGCAGAAAAGAAATACAGAGTTTTCCCAAAGTATTCAATTTTGTGAGTGGTACGCAGGCACAGCTTAGATGGGTAGTGGATTTTTTAAATGAACACATATGTACTAGCATAGTAAACATTACAGCTCCTGATGCAAAACGTATCATTATAAGAGCTGTTGGATACCATTTAGCTTTCAGCGGTGGGCCTTTTACAGCCATCATTATGTTGTATTTAGTCAAAAAGGATAAGCTTGTTTCTTTAATTTGACTGTTACTCTTAAATTGACATGAAGGAATTCAGAGGTAATATTTTTGGTTTAGTGGATGCAAAATTAATGAAAAATTTTAGTAAGTAAAAATTCAGCATGAAAATATCACTCAGTAAAATACTACAGATTTTTAGAAAGGACCATAATAGAATTCATTCTGACTATTGAAATAACCTAATACTTGAGTATTATTTATTAGGTACAAAAGGACATTGACCTCAGAGCTTAACTCTTATTTGTATGTTAAACCCTACAAACTGTCGTTAGTGTTATCTAGAATAGTTTTCATTGCCATTTAAAATGAAACATAGCAAACACATCATAACTGCAGGAGAGAGATGGCAGGTAAGCACCAAAATACCTGTATGATAATGTATGTGCATACATCCTATTGTCACTTATTCAGATCAGTCACAACTAAATGTCTAACTGAGTACTCTGGTAAAAGTAAAATTTCAGGTGGAACGATTATGCAAAATATGCAGTCATCTCGTTAAGTAGATATCATATGCATATTAAATACATTTAAAATTTAAATTTCCTCTAGTAGCTGAGGGTTTTTTATCACAGCAATTTTCAGTCTTACATTCCATTTGCATATCTCATTCCATTTGTATCAACTTTTTTCAAATTTAAAATGCCTAATGGAGTTATTCAGGTGACTGTCTACTGCTGTTTTAGATACTGTGAGATATTTGAAACATCAGCACAGGGTTGGTAGATATGACATTGCACCACCATGACATCCATGTGCTTCTGGAGAGGTGGAGGCCAGGCAGGATTCCTTAAGGATTCTAGACTTGCCTACATCTTGTGCTAGGCTCTTCACTCATTCCTTTATAGTCTACCACTTTGGCAGAAAAAATTTATACTACGACAGATGTGCTTTCTTTTTTGGTTTTTTTGGTGGGATTTTCTGTTCCTTTTCTTCTTTCTCTTTTTGATTTTGGAATTAGCTCATTTAGTGCTCTCTGACCTCATTAAGGGATCATGTAAGTAACTGATACTGGCTTACGTAGCCATGGGAAAGCATGGGAACTAAAAGATAATGTCTATAGAGGTCTGAGAAGAAAATACACTTCTTTCTGTTTCAACTCTTAAAATCCCAAATTTTGAATTGTGACATTCTACTTGAGTATTTGATTTAGATGATGCAGTTCAGCTACAGAGTATTATCAAACACAGAACAGTGAAACAAATTTGTAAAGGAATACACTGCATATGAATGATTATATTTGCTTTGTTCTTGCTTGTGTGTCTAACAAGCTTGCCAGGCACCTAACACACACAGGAAATGGACACATTATGTATGTAGTCCAAGACTACAGATGTTTCTGGGAGTATAGGAAAAGATTAAGAGATATCTTTATCTATTCAACTTTTCTACAGTGGAGAGACCAGATGCTCAGCCTGAAAAACTTATTGTATACAGAAATTCTAAAACTCCAGTAGTAAATATGGTGAAATTAAATATCTCATTTGGAAACACAATATGTACTCAGAATTTATATATTATTTGCATGAAAAATTATAATGCTGTGTAAAGTAGTTTCAGTAATGTGAATCTGGCAATGTTTTTGCAATCGTGTCAGAGTATAAGAATAGAGAACAGAAACACCCATTGCCTTGGAGCCAGAGCAAAGGAGATATATGAGATTAAATTACTCCAAGTAGACCCAAGACTGACGAGAAGAAAATCATCACCATCATACTCTTTGACAAAGAATTAATCTTCCTGGTTGTTTGCCATAAGTACCCCATGGTGCCATCTTTATCCTCCCAAGGAAACCAAAGTGGTTGAGTGTCCAAATGAAAAATCAAAATCAAAAGCACGACAGAACACCACCAGAGAAAAGAGGTAGATTCTAGGAAGAATCTGTACAATTTAAACTGTATTTTTTTTTAAGTAATTTGTTGCTTTGAGTATGCATTTTAGTAATATTGTAAGCAGACTAATAATAATAACTGTTGTATTCACTGCTATATTTTAATTTGTTAAGACTTCTTTGTGAAATAAGACAGATTTGAGTCCTGAGATTTCTCTGAGTACTCAGGATGCAAATGCAGAAATTTCTTGATGTTTAAAAAAGTGACTAAAGGGTGTCTTTTTCCAGGTGAGAGACTAGTTTTGCAAATCCTTGTTTATTTTTTCAGTAATGGAAAAATCCAAATGGAGTCTGAAATAAAACATTGTCTTATGTATGCGGGAATTTCTAAATATTCTGTCACCATTAATTCAAATATAATAAATAATTTCTAAGCAGCAGTGATAATGTTTGAATCTATATGAAAATTTGTAGTAATATTTTTGGGATTATAATTGATTGCAAATGACATAATTATATTCTTTCAAACATGTCATTTACAGAGTGTGTCACTGTGTCTCTTCCTCCTGTAGGTTACTATATTCCATCATGTGCTATACATTAACAAAAAGAAGGCACATACATTAAATAGTTGAATCTGTCTGTTTTCCTTTTTTAAGTATATTTTAAAAGACTACTACTCCAAGTGTAATTATAATCTCTCTATTTTAATCTCTCCCACTGTCTTTTTTCAATCATGTATGACATCATTTTAAAATGACAAATCATCTCAGATTTGTGGTTTCCAAGATTTTAGAGTTCTGACTGGAAATTTCTGAAGTTTGATCAATCATTTGTTTTCTGCTTTTACTGTGGTCCTTGTGATAAAACTTAAATAGTATGTCAAGTGAACTTTAAGTTGCATGCTGAGCTTTAAACTCATCAGCCCTTAAGGAAGACCAGCTCCCAGCTTCAGGATCTAAATAGAGCAATCACTTCATAATTGCAAAGTTAAAATTATGGAAAGCAATCTTGATTAGGCATACAAAAGTGCTCCTAGATAAATTGTTTACTTGAGACTGTGATGTGATAAATAAGATGACTGTATTTCCTCTTTGCTTGTGGGTCTTAGATATTTGCCATTTGACAAAGTGTTGATTATGATTTTAAATATGTAATTTTTAAAAATGTATTTTAACAGCTCTTTGCATTGTTTTCTTTTCTTTTCAGGTTCACAAGATTCTAGCTTTTCTGCAGTGTGTTAGTGATTTCCAAAGAAAAAACAGTTCCTCTAGAATATTTCAGCTTGGATTGGACAGTATCCGAAGAAATTCACCAAAAAAGTTTTTTAAGTGAATAGCAGTCTCACTTGATCTCAATAAATTTTTGATTATCTCATAGAAATTTTACAGCAGGAAGAGTTTTAGTCTAATCTGAAAGGTGCAAGAAATGTTTGTCCCTAATTTATGCAAAATGATGCAGAAACATAAAACATGTTAACATGTCAACTTATTGTAACTTTGACTGTAAAATTAAAAAGACTGTCAAAGCCCATACATTCTCACTTTTAGTTTGATCTCCCAAGAACTGTTTATTCTTAATGTCAAAAGGAGAAGATGGATTCTAAAAAAAAATATGCGTAATAAGCAAAATGCCAAGTATAAAAGAAAAGTAGGTAAAATGAACTTTTGTATACCTTCAATGAGAATCTTCCCCACAAATAAAGCCAAACTTTCTGAAGACAACAGAAATTTTATTCCATATTTACCTGTTTAAATGAAACTGAAATATCTGATATTTTCAAAGAACAGATAAAATATTTCTAATTATGTTTTTCCTTTTACATGAATGTAACTTTTTTTTCCTTCCACTAAGAAATTTTTGTCTTAATGATACATACTTAAGTTTATAATCTTCAGAGAATATGATTTTTAAAATCCATAGCACATATAAAAATGGAGCGGCATTGCCAGTGGATTTTTCCCATTAAGCTAACTATAATCCTTCTACCAATCATTTTATTTGCTGGTATGTCCAGTAACTTGTTATCTGTTATTTATGCAGAGAGCACTGGTCAATACTTAGCAAATAAATACATCTTGAACTTAGTAAGGTACTGTTGGGGCTTGGTCTTGTTGGACCTCATGCTGATGAATTCATTATTAGCGGCTGGAGCCCTGTCTGTGTGGTTTTGTATTCATATACACTTCTATTAATTTTCTAAGTAGCAGATGATTAGATTTAACATCTGACTAGCCTGATGCTACACTGATTCAATTTCAAATTTACTGAGATCTTTTGCCTGCCAGATACTTGTTTAACATTTTCCCACTAGCTCTAATTATTATTTAAAAAAAGAAAGCCCTCAACAGAAGGGTTTGCTTATTTGCATTTTCTGAGATAAAAGCATGATCTTCTCACCCAATTTGCTGCTGCATTTCTTGTGACCGGCATCTACTCAACTAAAATAACAACCTTCTTCAGTACTTTTTTCTAGACACAATTGTGTTTTCATGTAATACTCATCAAATATTTGGTTCTGAGGACCCTATCCCCTTACTTCTGCATATCATGGCATTTTCTTATTTTGAATATTGAGATATTAAAGAGAAGATGTAATTACTTAATAAAGTATGGATTTTAAATGTTAAGTGTATCCAATTTGACATCCCATATTTTGGTTGTTAATTTTTTTGATTGCCCTCTTTCATGGGAATGTAAAATCTAGCATCTGTTTCTCTTTCAGTCTGTTCTGTGATCTTTTTTTGCTGTGTCACTTCCATAATAATTCATCAGACATGTAAGCATCTATGCTGATTTTGTCTGGAGTAGAGTTAATGCTCTTCACACTGATTAACATGGGCTATGTTTGGTATTTGTGCTGAAAACAGTGTTGATGGTACAGGGATGTTTTTGTTCTTGCTGGGCAGTGCCTTTGCTGTTTCCCATACTGTCACACTGGTGAGGAGGCTGGGGGTGAATGGGAAGTTGGGAGGAGACACAGCCAGGATAGCTGACTCCAAACGACCCAAGGGATATCCCATACCACATGGTGGTGTGCTCGTTATATGAAGCTGGGGAAGAAGAAGGAAGGAGAGATGTTTGGAATGATGCCGTTTGTCTTCCCAAGTCACCATTACTCCTCATGGGGCCCTGCTCTCCTGGAGGTGGCTGAACACCTGCCTGCCTGCCTGTGGGAAGTGGTGAATTAATTCCTTGTTTTGCTTTGCTTGTGTGTGTGGCTTTGGCTTTCCCTATTAAACTGTCTTTGTCTCAATCTATGATTTTTATCACTTTTACCCTTCCATTTCTCTTCCTCTTCCCACTGCTGAGGGAGTGAGAGAGTGGCTGTGTGGTGCTTAGTTGCCAGCTGGGGTCAAACCACGACAGTCGCTTTGATCTCTAAACAGCAAACTGAGCATCTATCAGTAGGAAGTTTCAAAAGCTCTGAAAACTATTTAAGTAGCAATAGCAGTCAGCCATAAATGGTAGTCAACCAAAAATCTAGGAAAGGCAAGGTAATATGCTTTTAAAAATTAAGTTATGTATTTCACTACCAAAATCCTTGATGAAACAAAATATCTGCTATGTCATTAAATACATGATTTAAATATCAACAATGCTTTTAAGTATATGAAAGGTTAACAAAAAACCCTATTTTTAAAAATAGTTACGTATAAGTGTTAACTACAAATATCTTTGCTTCTGAATAAAACCTTTAAAGTGGTCCAGAACATATTTACCTATGCTTCTCCTCCTTCTTGGAAACTGAATAGCCCATATTCCATGCGCAAAGGCATACAGATCATTCTGTTTGAAGTACATCTCATGCTATTGAATTTCTATATCAAATTCCACAGCCTCATGCTATAGACAAAGTTCTAACAGTTTTAGCATTTTTTACTGTCTCTATACCCACTGTAAAGTAGCATGAATGCCACAAAAGGAAGATTTTTTTCACTCCTGTTATGGTTTTCCCTTGTAGGTTACCAAAATTACATTAATCATCCCAAATAAATAAATAGAAAAGTTTTCATATTGAAAATAAGAAAAATACATGTGAAAGTTACTGTAAAAAGATTGCTTGGATATCAAAAGTATTCATTTCACATCAATAGATAACAGGGTATCAAACAAAGCAGGGGCAGGTCTGAGGTCAAAGCAGGTTGTTCAGGGCTTTATAAGTCCTGAAAGTCTACAAAGAAGGAGGTGTCTTAGCCTTCTGGGCAGTCATATCCAGTCCTTAACAGTTCATGAGACACACTATATCAAATTCAAACAATTCTGTGTAATAGCTTCTGTCACCTGATCTCAGTAACAGACCTAAGTGATCACAACTACCATAGGAGAGAGGACCTTGCAATTCTAACATGCTTAGTCTGATAACACACACCAAAGTCAGAATGTGCTGTTCTTCCAGTGAAGGGACAGGTACAAAGAATTGGATACCAGGATTTGAGCTTGTTTTAAAAGCCCTAATCTCTGTAGAGATACAGTTCTTTTCCACAGTCTTTATGATAAATAAAGTCATAGAAGCATGGAAACCTTTGGGTTGTAAGGCACCTTTAACAGTTTTCTAGTCCGGGTCCTTTGCAACAAGCAGGGACTTATTCAACTAGATGATGCTGCTCAGAGCCCCATCCAACCTTACCTTGAATATTTCCAGGGATGGGACATCTACCACCTCTCTGGGAAATCTGGCCCACTGTTTCACCACCCTCACTGTAAAAAATTTCTTCATTACCTGTAGTCTGAATCTAACCTCTTTTAGTTTAAAATTATTAACCTTTGTCCTATCACTGCAGGCCCTACTGAAAGTGTGTTCCCCTCTTTCTTATAAGCCCTCTTAAGTACTGAAAGACCACAATAAGGTGTCCCTGAAACCTCTAACTGAGGGGAAGGGAAAAAAACAAATCTTTGTTAGTACTACCACTATTTATTTACTGTATAAATCTTACAAGAGTATTTCTACATCAAGTAGATCTACGAAGTGCATCAAGCACTGCATTATTTGCCAGTTGAGGGAGTTGATTGTCACACATTATTCTGCACTGGTGTGGCCTCAACTTGAGTACCATGTGCAGTTTTGGGGGCCACAATATAAGAAGGTTCTGAAGCTATTAGAGAGCATTTAAAGGAGGGAAGAAAAGATGTTGAAGGGCCTTGAGGGGAAGCCATATGGGTAGTGGTTGAGGTCACTGTGTCTGTTCAGCCTGGAGAAGAGGAGACTGAGGGGACCTCATTGCAGTCTATAGCTTCTTCGTGAGGGGAAGAGGAGGGGCAGGCACTGATCTCTCTGTGGTGACCACTGGCAGGACTCAAGGGAACACAATGACTGTATGATTGTACATGCACACAAAAGCACCCTACATTCCTTAGTTTACAGTATATGTTTGGGGTGGGTTTTCTGAGTTACTTTTTAAATTTTTATTCCTTTTCTAGATAGAAGAATGAAAAGAAAAGAAGTTTTACATCTTCTAAAAAAAAAAAGAGAATATTTTAAATTAGTACACCACAACATTTGTTAGAGCAAAATAACACTGTTTACATCTTACATATGAATTTAAGTTTCTGAAGATTTGAGAATTCTGTATCTAATCTGATGGATAACATCAACAATATTTCCATGATTATATCTTTCTGATGACTCTACTAACTGCCAGAGTAAAACTAATCTCCCATTAACTCTTCCATGCCTTGGCCACCCACCTATGCAACCATGCCTTTTTGAGCTTTGAGCAGAAAAGACCATATCCTAATAGCAAGTTCCAAGAATGGCAAGGGCAGGTCAGCAAACATTAGTAGCTAATCTAAGTGAGGATCAAATAAACTCCAAAAGAATTCTGATTATTTGGATGACACAATCACTCATGATGATGATGAAGTCACTCACTTGTTATATACTCATGCTTACTAATTAAACTGAAAAGTGTCAAACTAAAACTGGTAAGATGAAGTTTGATTACCTTGTTGAACTAGTTCTTTAATTAATCCGAGGGTTTAAAAGTATTCAGAAAGGGATTGGACACGTAGCTAATAAGTAAATTCAGAGTTCAGGAATATATCACTAATAGAATTGCTAAAGCTTTAGGAGGGATATAAAAATCTCATGATTCAAGAAATCAATCAATTTGTAGGCAGTGAAATAAACTGAGGGTCTGTAATGTGTAAATTTCATGTGTGCATTGGGTTCAGGTGTAAAGGTAAGATCTCCTCATCTTTGTCTTGACACAGGAGATTTTCATCTTATTTTCTCTTGCTGTCCTGCTGTTGAGGGGGAGTGATGGAGTGGCTGATGGGCATCTGGCAGCCAGCCAAAGTCAACCCAACAAAACCTCTCATGTTCTTTCTTACCAATTCAGAACAAACATCTTTTAAATCTCAGGAGCGTGTTGGAAAAGGATAACACATCTACTGAGTAATAGACAATTAAGTTCAATTATCTTTATGGTTTATGTTTTTGGATGTGCTTGTGTGCATTCATGTGTACATGTTGAGAAGTTAATAAAGGTGTTGAACTGCAGTTGAGAGTATTGCAAGACTGAACGGTGACATCCTGGTAAAATTCAGGTTATCTTTGGTCTTTCAATTTTTCTTCTAAAGAAGCAGTTACCCATTGACTCAGGAGGAATATAAGAAATGTAAAGGCTTCCTTAAAAGGAATCTAATTAAAATATGAGTAGAAGTAACTCCTACAATTTTTATATGTCTATTCAATTGGTTTAAAATAAGTAAACAGAATTTAATAGTCTATACAACAAAGCAAACTTGATTGAGCAGAAGTGGTCAACTAAATTCAAGTTTTACTCTCACTGAAAATAGTGATAAAAATATCTTATACTTTATTCAACAAGTCATTAAAAAATTGACATATGATTTATGAACTAATTTATTTTTGTCAAATGATAATTTTTCCCTGTCAAAATGCAAAACTGCTCATGCAATCTATTATTTTAAAATAATGATCATAGGTCAAGGCTGAACATTGTTAATTGAACAGCTGCTTTGAACTAAACAATAAAGCACTCATCAGGTTCTGGTATGATCATTATATTCTGTACAAAACATGTTTCTAAAAACTGCTGTCATCCATTATCAGTGTAAAACTTTTATTATACAGCTCTCCACTTTTTTCTAGCATCAGAAATGAAACAGATTTTATAAAGAATTATCTTTTCTAAAGAAGGCAATTTGTTTTCAGACATAAAAATATCAAGAACCTCAAATGATAAGTAAGAAGAACGAGATATTGCACTATATACAAATAGTCTTTAAAAATCTGTAGGATGCGGAATTGCTTGCTTCTTGGAGAGAAAAACTGATAAGAACAAAACATGTCAAAACAATAACATTTAGAGAACTTGAAAGCATCCTAGGTCCTTAAAGTAACTAGAATTAAAAAAAAAAAAAATGAAGCAAGCAGTACATATTTTTGTCCTTGAGCAGCTGGAACATTGTGACAATATAGTCTATTGTCCTCATCTTAAAGCTGGGTGAAGAGCTACAATACAATTTAGCAGATCTTGGAGCTTTCAAAGCACCAAAGGAGAGGAACTTGCTCCTTCCAATTTTCCCAGAGTTCTAACACTGACTTCACACTGGTTCTAGTCATTTGCACCCTTCTTTCTGAATTTATTTAACCATCCTGATGAAGAACTAATGCTTTAAAAATAAACCCGAGTCAATTCAGTTAGCAACGGGAAGCACATCCGCAAAGTGATATGCCTGATGAGTGCCAGAGCCAATGGAAAAAAGAGAAGGATCACACAGCCAAAGTCAGAGGAACACGGGAGACGGGTTTGCTTCTGTGAGTGACAACAAGCTTTTAGATGAGTTGGACTATCTTTTGTAACTTTGCCTTAATGTGTGAAAATAGCACAATATGTAAAGGAGAGATGCCATATTTTGCTTATCACCAGTGTAGGTGCCAGGAACTTCCAGAACAGCTTCAACTTATACTAAATATTCTGCATCATTTTGGACTTCATCCATGAGCAAAAGGCTTGTGACATTATCACCACAGACTTTATTTCTGTTCTGGTATAGAGATAAATTTGTAGTAGCAGGGCATGTGAAAGAGAACAAACTATATGCATATATTTCAGAATCTATGCTTTTAATATGAAAAACTCAGTCTTTTAATACCGAGTAATGGCAACAAATAGAATAAAACCAACCAGTTCATCAGCTAAATTAGCTGCAGTAGCTAAAACAAACAAACCAAAAAGCCCATGGACTTTATTTCATTCATATTCTTCCAGAAAACTTGCATTCTGAGTCAGAAACAACTTTCTGTTCTCACAGTCCCCTGTTCACTTTAAAGGAGAACATATAAGGAGAGTATGCAAGAAAGAGCAAGAAAGGGAAGAGAGGATTCTAGAGTATAGGTGTCTCTCCTCCAACACTGGGTATATCTATCTTTATACATAGAGGTCTGGAGTATATGGTGTTTCAAGGCAGAGCCTGAATCCACTGCAGTGAAGAAATAAGTATGAATAAAGACTTCCTTTTTGACCACTGCAGTGAGAAATTAAGCTCTGAATTTCTGATATCCATTCTGAAATGCTCTTGCGGGTGGGGTGGGTACAAAAGCAACGAAACAGACGATCAAATTAAACACAAAATGGAAGATAAAAAAACCAGGATATAATGGAAAATATTTTACATTTACAGATCTAAAATTCTGGAAAAGAGAGATCTAGGGAAAAAAAGTTGTGGCACTTGAGGTGCTTTTTATCCCATCAGACCATAAATGTGACCCTATAAAGATGTTTACAAACGTAGTGAAATAAAGGTTCTAAATTAATATATCTATTACATAAGTAAGTACAATTTATATACTATATAAACATAAATAATAAAAACATGCAATTTTCATTCTCATAGCAGATAAATGAGTAATTCTATATTGATTACTACAGTTGAAATGTCATAGCAAAACTTCTAGCAGGAAAATGAAAAGCATTTTTTAAGAAAAGGATACTTGAGTTTAAAATAGAAGATAAGGTCCCATTTTCAAGGGAGAAAAATCTAAATTAAAAATTTGGACTTGGAAAGTATAGATAATATAACAGAAGTGTGTCAGGTGCCTTATTCTAACCTCCACTTTTCATAATCTTCTAATAACTGATCTAACAAAGAAGAAATACTTCCAAAATGAAGAAAGAAATACCACAATAATTTCATAAAAGAGATTTTAAAAGACCCTGTTACTTTTGCTGAAATTGGGTAAGAAAATGCAACTAGTGTTTGTCTCTGTGTTTAGGATTGGATAATAGCTATGTGCACATAAAATGCATATCTGTAAATAGTTATTGGGCTGACAGGTCGGCAACTAGCATTTGCCTTTTAATTAATGGGTTTAAATAAAAATAAAATTATAATAGAAATATGAGTCCACTTAGCTGACCTATTTTGCAACCATCAAAGGATAGGTTAGTCTGTGTTATCGTGATTCCATATCAGAGCCATGTTGACTGACATTAACAGAATCAGATAGTGAAGTAAACAAGACTTTTAAAGGAAACAATCATTACTGCAAACAGGATATCTCACAAAAAAGATGAGTTGGCTACCCACATTTCATACCAACATTAAGGAGTTAGAGTTGTTACTTTTTAGTACTGGAACTGATAAATACAATAAAAAAAGCCTATGTAGAAAGTTTAAAACATTTCCATTTTCCTTGCATTTTATGAATATATGCTTTATAAAAATGTTTAATATAAGTTCTTCAAACCACTGAGTCACATAATACAAAGTGTGAAATCAGTTCAAAATTATTCTTCAGACATAATCCACTTAACATAAAGTGAATAGGGTTTTTTAGAACATTCAAAGTTGGTCTTGCTTTGAACCTTTCTTGAAATTTAACTTTGAATTCAATATCAAGAATAACTGGCCATTACTCTAAATACCAATATGAAAAAAATGACTTTGTTTAAGAAAACATATTTTTTACTAAAAAACCCCAACCAATCATGAAGCACAATAAATAAATAAATTTGTTTGTGTGCTGAAGGTTATAATTTTTTTTTTAAAAAGTAACTCATGTTTTTGATTTGACTTCTTCATGGCTTACTATCAGTTAAAAAATTTCTTACAGCTGCACCTCATAAACCAGTGTTAAGAGCCACTTCCATATATATCTGGATCACATTAGCATAATAATGAAACCTGGTGTTACAGCGTGTTGATCGATAACATAGTGCAGTTCTAAACAACAAAATGTTTACACAAAATACCAATGTCCAATAATAGACTGGGAAAAAACCCAAACAAACCAGACTTAATTTCCCTAGACAACCATAAAGAAAACCTCAGATACAGAAAGATTAAATCTACTTCACCCAAAACACAGGGCGAGAGAAAAGGTTTCTAAAACCTCCACAAAAAATTGAACAATCATTTCAAATGTAATTCCAACTTTCAATATACCGAAAGCTGAAAACCTACCAGCATATTGCTAATTACAGGTGCAAATACTATGATAGAAATAGAAACTTGTCTAGCGTTTTTGTAGTTGAAGGATTTTTGTAATTTTTTAATTTTAGTAATTTAGTTGATATCCTGAAAAAAAAAGTGATGTTAAAAAAAAATTATTCACAGATAGAACTGCAAATATGGAATGGTTAAGTCAAATAAGAAAATTATGAGACAATGATTAATTAGAGTGGTCTTAGAAAGGTAGGATAGAAACAGATTAAACAATTTTACTGAGTGTGCAGTGGAATGAAATAAAGATAAATTGTAGAAAATAGTTTGATAATGAAAGTAATATAAAAAGAGGAAGTTACAAATACATATAGTACTTATTTTTCATGCAAAACTGTAGTAAAATCCACAGTTTTTCACTTAATTTCAGAAAAGCAAGATATCTCCATTATAATTTTTTGCCTTCCCTATAACCACAACTGTAGAATTTATAATACACATCCTGATAATGAGACTTGGCCGTAGTATTTATATGTGGAAACACAGTACTTTTTTGTAATACTTACTATAGTCTTTCATTTGGGAAAAAAATGTTTAACTGATTTACCTAGTGGATAGTATTATTTTTCATATTTCTTTGTATTTTGGATAGTCAAGAGGTTTAATTGATTTTTCTTTTTTTGTGGGGGGGGGGAGGGGGCATGGAGGATTTTGTGATGTTTTTACATTTTAAGTATTTTTTTCAATTCTATATTTAAATATATTTTCACTTCCCATATTCATTTGAAATCACAGAGGAAATAAAAATAATTAATAGAAACTATTACAGCCATGATTCTTTTTCACATGGTCTGGTATAACATATTTACAATGGAACTAGGCCAAGAATATTTTTACAATTATCAATATTCAAAAGGCTATGAAATAAATGACCTTGATTAGCATGTCACTGTGCTTTTTTCATCCAGGTTATATTTATAGAGTTGGATTATCAAGTACCATAGTATGTAATGAAGGCAGTAACCTAAGAAATTACTTAGCTTCAAATTAGGAAAAAAACCCAAACATTACTTTGACTTAATTCCAGATTTTGCCATGGCAGAAAATGCATGTCAGTGGTTTCTATTAGAAAATTATGTCCGTTAGTATTTACTATTTCCTTCAAGCTGTATAAATCTTTTTGGAATTATGGACAAGTATTTTCTAAATGACAACTGCAATAGTGCAATATATGAAAATTTACAATACAGAAATAGCCTAAAAATACAGGTGTTGTCACGACTCATGATGTTGACATTTTGAGGTGTGTCAGTTCCCTTTGAGAGTATATAGGTCTGCTATGCCATTTACAGCATCTACCTCCTCTCATTCCTCTCATATCTCACTTCTGAACTATCTCTTCAAAACATTCTTCAATTTTGTATGGACCATTTACTAGTTAGAGCATCACACTAGGCCCTTTTCATTTCAATTCTTCCAGCACCCAGCATTCCACCCAAAAATACGACTCAATTCTTTCTGCATAGATGCTGGTTACTCTAGAGAAGATCTCTTTTCAACAACTTTAATCACATTGTAAAAATATTTTAGAGAAATGTCCACCTGCAGACTTTAGCAATAGAAGTCTATTGTTTTCTTTCAAACCACAGTCAAGAATGAACAGCATTTGTCCAAGAAAAGATTCCTCTTTTATAGTATTAGAAAATCTCAGTTAAACTTAGTCTACTTATATAATTTTAGTATGGCGGATGTATGGAAAGTGTCAGCAAGAAAAGCAAATCTATTTTACCTTAGAGGAACTTATAATATTGTTTAAAACTAGATAAAATACACATTCACTTCTGTGCACAGCTTGTTTCATATTATAAGGCAGCAACATTTAATGAGCAAAATTACCTCAGTCCTTTGTACATAGGTTACAGATGTATAGAAGTTATATTTTTTATACACCTTGAAAACTAGATATGTAGGATATATGTTTTACAATGCAAAATGGAAGCATATTGGACCATATAAGAAAAGTTATAATTTCATGGCTGAATTTGTAAATCCTAGTGAAAAAGACACTTCTGCATAACTATTTGCATTGCCACATTTAGATCCTAAAGGCTTGCACTGAATACAGAAGAACTGCCATCACATTTAGAGAATTTTTTGATGCTGCTAACCCTTAGAAAGGATCTCTTGGGGATTTTTGGCTTTTTGGCGTTTTTGTGGTTTTTTGGTTTGGGTTTTTTTTGGTAGGCAAAGTCTCTTGCCCATAACAACATATTCAGGGATTTCCAGTATATTATTGACATTAATTTGTTCTTAAGTTCCAGGCATCAAAACAATTTGAATAGTAAAATATTCATTTCCAACTGTGCAACCTAACATAATCTATAGGAGCCACTTTTCAGCAATAAGGTATCACAATCACAGTGTAAGACAAATATTAGAGAGACAGAGAGAAAAGTTCTCCAGGTCAAGCCCTATGCCTGATCTTCTTTCTAATTAGTGTGTATGTAAATACACATACACACCTATATTTGCACAAAACCTCAAAGGTTTCTTTTGGCTTTCTGCAGACATACCAGTTAAAATAGAAGGATCATGACTTTCTTCAAAGGTAATAGAAATAGTCTATTCAGACAGGAACCAAATGTTCAGGGTTTAGTTTAGTAACAATATATGGTTGTTCCAGATATATTCTGATTCAATTATCAACTTTATAAGGTATTTTTACTGATACTGTCAACTGCAACAATACAAGGTGAATTTAACAGCTGGTTTAAGGGTTACCTTTCTGTCATGTAAACAGGTCTAACAGTTAGACAACCCTGTAATAGAATGATACTTTCCCATAGACTATAACTTTCTGGGACAAGACTATTATTGTGATCATTTTTTTCCTTTTTATAACTGAAACATGGATGGAAAACTTATGGCCACAGACAGCGCTGGCATGCTGTGTTACAGTGTATAGATGGCCTCCACAACAAAAATCAACTTTTCTTCCTAGGTTATTTCAAATGCCATTAAGCAATTTAACAACACAAAGAAAAGTGAATAAGCAAAATTTTTGTTTCTCGGAGATGACCACACTCATCTCACTATAAAACTGTCATGTGCACTCTTCATATACAGGTAGTTACCAGTTAAAACTAGTTACCAGTTTTTCCAAAGAAGATAGATAATAAATCTCAGAGGCTGTAAAAGAGGTTTTTCTTGCATTACATGAGAAGTAAACAAGCTAGTCCAATATCCATCAGCCACTTCAAAGTAGCCAAGCTGGCCATCCAATTCAAAGAAAGATATCCTATGGAAAGCTGATAATGGGAAAGTCTCTTCCTAAGGCCCGTTACTAGAAAATTACCTCCACCTTCAAATATAGCCGAAATGTTAGTTAGTTGCTTGGGTTTCATTTAGTTTGGTTTGGTTTGGTTTGGTTTTGGGTTTGGTTTCTAAATCCTTACCATTTAACTTTAGATTTCCTTTCTAGCTAGTTATTCTTTCCAAACCTGTAAAAACCTTGGCTTCTTTGCAGTAATGTAAGCATAAATTCAAGAGACAAATGGCACCTGGTCTGGGCAAGCACGTTCTTTTATCAGCTTTAATTATCTGCCTTTCTCTCTCAATCAGTGTCTAGACTTTTAACATCATATCAAAATACTCCTAAGAGTATAGAAAAATTGATATGTTCTTTCAGCTTTTCATTTATAAGCACAGTTCCAAGAATTTTATTGCTTCAAGTTATTTTTTTCATAAAGCAAACTTTTTAGATTAAAAAAAAAAAATCTCTGTTTAAATGTCTTGTCTACTCAGAATCCATCTAGAGCTGAATATCTGTTTACCAATACATTTCATTGTTACATTTCTTTCAATTATCTG
>QWTY01031416.1:8573-20165 GCA_008033365.1 Pseudorectes ferrugineus
GTCTGCACTCTCTCAGCCTTTCATGAAACCCTAATTTTATCTGGCAGCTCTTAAGAATCTCTGAGAAACTGGGTCCTTTGTTACCGCTGCATCCGTCTAACTTTTGCACCTAAAAAGACATGGGCACTTTTTTTCATAAATAAAGAAGTCCAAACATTCTGACATTAATGTCACACTACTGTTTTAGGCCCTAAACTTTCAAGTTCCTCTCTCTGGGCAAGCACCAACAAGTGCTCCTTTTTGCTCAACTTCCAGCTCTGGCTTTTACAATAGTTTTGCTGAGAACAGAATCAGGCCTCAGTCATCTGTTTTCATCGGGGGAAAAACAAGACAAAACAAAACAAACAAAACCCCTTTATTACTCTTTGACAGGAGTAGCGTTAAGCCCAAGGGGGTTATTTTTCTTCCATTAACTTTTGCTAACCTCATCCCTCCCTCATTTTTTTTCTCAGATTTACTCCCAAACAGTTCATGCATATGTGTGCATGTGCCTGTGTGTCTGTCTGTGTGTGCATGTGTGTCTACGTGCACATTTATCCTTGTAATGAAAGGGAATCTATCTGTTCAGATAATTTGCTGTTGTTCGCAACATGATACAGCTAGTCCTTTTGACTTCAGTGTGAATAAACAGTCTGATCCTGTAAAATAGGCCTTTTCTCTCCCGAGAGCTTGTTCCAAGACTGCGGAACCCAGGCTAGCAAAGAACATCTGCAACAGTTAGTGGAAACCCTAAGAATTCTTGTGAATAAATAGATTGGAAACTAAGCTGGAAATTTCTCAGTGAGATATAAATTTTAAAAAATGAAATCCAGTTGAAGTACCCAGATTCCCTGGGAGAATACAAGTCTAGCCAACCCAAGTCTAAATACATGTGGTAGTGATCACCGTATGCTGTTTCCAGTTTATCATCAAAAACAATCATAGCAAAATTATTTTCATTCAAATTTAGCTTCTAATAAAGAAATGTTACAAACCTCCTTTATAATGAAGATGTTTGTTAGAAAAAGATGAAACAATGCATTTTTTAAAAACTTCCTCTCTTTTGGTTTTTTTTTGCTCTTGTCAGATACCTTAGATAAACCTTAAATTTATCAGTAAAGGCCACCAATGAAGAGCAATACGGATCAGGTAGATTTAAGGGCTGTAATTCAAGTTTTACATTGGTTTGCTTTTTAAAATATTCATGGCGGTAACTCTTTGCAGATCAGACTCAGTGAAAAACTGTTCAAAGGCCAAGATCGCTTAACTCTTTAGACTTTCAATTTTATACTCTCTCTTTCCTTAGACGTGCCTTCTTCATTGCATTTGCATGCTCACTCTCACAGTGATTAAGCTAACACAGTCCTTAGAGACTGTCTTCAATTGTTTTGGTGTTTACCACTGGCAGAGTGTTATGAAGCAAAACATTTGAGTTATAGAGATTATAAGTTAATAGATATGAGTTACCAGCTTCGTGGGAAATACTTCACCCTTATAAAAAAAAAAAAAAGGCAATATTGTTCGGCTTGATTTAGTATAGCTTTGGTACGTTGAATAAATCATTTGCAGCTGACTTAGCCCTGCACATGCTCTGGGGGTGAGGAACACATGCATGTTATCAATTCATTATTTATGCTGCAGTTCGTTACCACTTATGTGCTGGACAGCGACATCACTGTCTACTCTACATCTGAGGGTATAACAGTAATGGCAAGAGATATCAAGCTGTTGGGAAGAAAGCAAAAGCTAGACTGTGGTTGGATTAACATTTGATTGCCTAAACAGTACAGCTTTGAAAGCATGGGAAAATTTGCCTAGTGAGCATGCTGGATTTTTTAAAAAAACATAAAGCCTGCCAAGCTCCCAAACCTAAGGGGAAAAAAAGAGCTTGTGGAGAACTTTAATTAAAGTAAATGGGGAAATCTCCCCTCCTTCTCCTGACAAAAACATAAATATGTTATTTTGACTCTACGCTCAAACTGGTTCTTTTTCTCTACCCCCAAAAAAAGGTTAAGCAAGAAATTTTCACAAGTGTTTTCTAGAGTTCCAGTCCCTATTCCCCTTTTTTTTTGCCTATTATGATGAAGAGGAGAAAGTCAGTTCAAGAGAATACTGGCCCAAATCATTCCAGAAGACCTAGTGTTTCTCAGAACTATGTGCGTGTACCAAGTGTTTACTCAGTTTAGTCTGCTTTAGAGGCAATATGAAGTTTTCCCCCACTCTTTGCCGTATGGATACAGAGTGCTGAAGTGACTGTACTAAGGATGCCCTCTACTGAAAAAAAAAAGAATAGGAGTCTAAGTAGGAGAGCTACAGAGAATCTTCACCAGCTAGTACAAGTAAAAAAACACTGCTCATTTTCAGGTATAGAGAACATTGAGCTTGATTTCATTTTTCAATTTGAGAACAGTTCTGATGAGCGTGTGGACAGACTTGGCTACAGAATTACAGATTATAGGGATAATAGCAAATTAAACTGGGCCAAGGAATGTTCCCAAGCAATTTGTCCTGACCACTGGCATTGTTCAAACGCTGGAAGGGACTCCACACATCTT
Organism: Pseudorectes ferrugineus; assembly: GCA_008033365.1. Lineage (NCBI taxonomy): Eukaryota > Metazoa > Chordata > Aves > Passeriformes > Pseudorectes > Pseudorectes ferrugineus. The sequence goes on from QWTY01031416.1 coordinate 11,108, forward strand.
TGGATGACATCAGTTAGCAGCTTCCTGAACAAATTCTAGGTATGACTTGGCAGTTGGCACAGGACAGTGTCCACCCTGAGTAGGGTGGATTTGGCCACCTCATCTTGGGTGGCCAAGGCACTTAAATACTATAGATACACATTGCTCTGTACTAGCTGGAATCATGTCAGAAAACGAACATCGGCAGATTTAAAATATCAGTACAGATGAAGCCTTAGAAAACAGGGATACAGGGAGCCTGGTAAGATCAACTGCTTCTTGCAAATGGGGTAGATCATGCATGACAAAAGCTCAGTGCTCCTGACAGATGTTTGTCCATACAGTTCTCAAAAACCTCTAGGGACAGAGATCACATAATCACCACTGGCTGCTCATTTAATTGATAATCATACTTGATTTTATTCAAATCTAACCTAAATACACCCTACAGCAATGTTAGGCAGCTATTTTCATGTCCCAGTGGACTAAAGAAAGACTGTGTTTCTTTTCTCTTTGCAGCTACCATTTAAATATTTGGAATAACAATGAGTGGTTTCAGTGTTTTCTTCTTAAAGTTAAAAACACTGAATTATTTTAAAGTTTATTGTGAGTCATTGTTGGCAGATCTCTGACATCACACACTTATATGAGGTATTTAAGTCAACATATTGACAACTAACAGAGCATAAGAAAATTCAGCCAGTAAACTGACTCATCCTCTGTTGTCAAAGTAAAGACATACCCAGCTCCCGAGGCTGAGTCATCTCATGCAAAAACAGCTAACTGAGGTATGATGAGCATGTTCTGAAGATACCTATTTCTTACCACTGACAACAGAATTAGTCCAGGTTTACTAATTCCTCATGAAAGATTAACAGAGAGTTGCTAAAACAAGAGCTGGAGAAAGAGAGGTGATCTACTATTGCTAGTGCCAAATCATCTATCAGCAAATCCTGAATTCTTGAAAACCACAACACCTGTGGCATGTTCCTGTAATAGCCACCACAGGCCCAAACAGAGACCAACAGCTTCCTGGAAATATGAATAAATTTATTCTTGCTTATATGCTTTTGTGATCAATAGTTTTCTTGCAATCAGCTAGCACATGGGCTGCACGTGTTTATGAGAAAGCAGGAAATGCTGTGTATGCTGGACAGGAGGATGTGATTGCCACAATATTTTTGTTCAGAGGAGTCTCCTGAGGGAAAAATAAACATTCTTTCAGAATGTGGTCTACCTGGTCTTCGTATTATTATACACAGGGTGACATACAAAGTGTAAAGACACTACTGACCATTTATGAATGTACCCTCAGAGTGACTGGCCTCATTGAACCCATTCTCAGAGAAGCATCCAAAACACATCCTCCAACACTTTATCCTCTCCTAGCTGTGAATAGGAGACAGATATAACTAGACATTCTAGGTGGTCTCTTCCTGGAGCCTGAATATCTTCTACAGTAATAAAAAAGACATTTGTAATGGAAAGCAAAACATTTGTTTTCTCCCCAGAAGGAATGCAATACTGGGAAAATTATTTTTAAAATTATGTTGACCACAAGCATTGTTTACCAAGTTTTCTCCACTCTGTCAAAAGGAAGCCCTACTTTACACACAATTTCTCTGTCAAAAGTGACCTCTCTCTCTCTAATGTGAGAGGAGGGAGCCCACCAGTGCTTTTTCAATGACACAACGTGGGCGCTCTTCTGATTCCCCTCCCTTTTCAAGTGTCTTTGAGGTTTTTTCCATGTCTTTTGATCACAGAAAGGATGGAGCCAGACAGGCAAAAGCTTCCCATCACTTCATGTCCTAGCCATTTTTATCGGAACTGCTTTGAAGCTGAGAACCTGACTCTCTTATCTGTGCCATTGTCTCACCTTTCCTGTTAACTTCTGCAGCCTTTCCTTTTAGAGTTTCCTTTGCCTTCACAAAGCACTCAGATAGGCACCAGAGAAAGCACACAGCCCCTGAAAGATTGAAGTTTTCCAGAATTGCCACAGAGGCAGTTTCAGGGCATGGAGAAATGGTGGGGTTTTTAAGAGAGTCTGCACAAAATACCACAAGAAAGTGATTCCCTGGTGACTATGACAAATCACATGGTGTGTGTTGGATGGCATTCCCTGATTTTACCATGTGCCTGGAAGCTGCAACATAATGGAGAGAGACTGCAGGTCCCCAGAAGCTGAGGCATCCTGCCACTAGGGCCACTGGTGACAAGGAGCCCTTAGATAAAGCTCAGGCATTTCTAATTCTTTCTGTGGAAGGATATTCTGTAATCTAAAAGTTGTATGTCTAAAGATTGGATTGAAATCATTGCTGTGTTCTGACTTCTACAGTGCAGATTTTTCTGTACTGACATTCTAACCGTGCAATACACAAATCTTTAGACTTGTGTGAATAGTTGGTTACCTGGTAAAACAGCAATGATCAAGACTTAAGTATATATTTTGGACAGATGAGCTTTAAATTACATAATGAAGTGCTTAAATTAAGAGATTAGTGTCCTTTGCATTTCCCTATAATGAGTGGAGAAAATGAGAGAGGCTCTCCAAAATACTGTCTAGAAAATACCTCTCTCTGAAGTAGTATTTTGTTGTAATGCTAATACAAAAAGTTCAGGTAGGACATTATTTGCAGGCAGAGTTCATATCTATTACTGATGTAGGTGGAAGAATTAGACAAACCTTTAGGTATAGAAACATTTCTTAAGGCTGGAAAGAGAAGCAAAAAATGCTTTGACATCTGGAATTGAAATTGACTAGTATATCCCTGTTAACACTTTTGGGATGCAAAGGAAGGAGTTATCAATACGAATTGTACTGAAAAAGACTTCATCCTTAGGAAAATATATTGTCAAGAAAGAGAAGAAGAACTGGTTGTAATTGCTGGATTTTTTTTTTTTTTTTTGTCTTAATAGCTTTCAGTTTTCTTTCAATGGCTTCACATAATAACTGAAAACTTCTTAGTAACTTTTTGTAGTACTAGCATTTTCCTAGTGAAAGCTGCAATCTCAGCTTTTTCTGGTTAAGACTGGAACATACACAGAGAAATAACATCTCAGAAAAGAACCCTATGAATATTCATATTTTTGTTTGGTAGAGTAATAAAAAAGAACAGAGAATGGAAAAGTGAGAACAGTTCCAAAAGAAATAAGTAATCAAGTTAAGATTTCTTTCACTTTTGAACCAAGCTTTTGAATGAAGATTTTTGGATTAATATAAAAATGTTTCAATACTAAATGAAAGGTATTATTGGTAGTTTAGGCAACTTCATAAACTTTTTTTTTTTAAATCTTTTTCTTGTGGTTTGTTTAATTTAAGGCATTCCTTAAATTGAAATATTGCTTCAAAATAAAAAATTTAAAAAATAATTGTGAATATATCCAAAAATCCATAGGCAGTCTCCTGATAAGTTCATACCACAGATTAAATTATAACAGTATATTGTGGGATTGTATCTCTTCTTTACAGGTAGTCTGTTTTATACTCCAATGTCAGCAGTCTTTTGCTATATCTCTGAGATAGAAATGGACTCTATGTTTCTAGAAAACCCTGCCCTAAAAAATCCTGTTGTATGTGTAGGACTATCTGAAATTACAGCCATGCATGTGACTTGCTACAAGTCTCTTAATGGAACTTTTTGGACAGAGAGAGGTGATTAATCAAAAGTGAAACATTTCTCAGAAATGCTATGACACTGACAAAGTTGTGAAGAAGCACACATGGGTTTCAGAATCTGCTGATTGTGAAAGCCTCCACATGAAAGCTGACTGTTCCTATCCTTTCGCTCGCCTTGCTGATAAGCTACCAAGTGGATTTCTGAGGAGCAGAGGCTGAAGGCTGCCAGCCTTTTACCAGCACACGTGGTAGATAAATAAGCAACACTGAGAAATGAATTATTGTCAGAGATTGATGCCTATGCCTGGTGTCACAGGGTACAAATGCTGTGAGCAGTGTGTACCCAGCAGTGCTGTTCAGCTTTAGCCTCTCTGGAGAAGACCATGTCCACTTTCCATATGTCACCAAGTTACTTCTGAGCACCTTGTGTTTGCATATATCCCTAAAACACTACATGCTAAACACATGCTGACCAGCAAGCCCAGAAAATCCCTGGCACTTTAAAGAAAAGCTAGGATTGCAATGCAGAGCATTACTTTGCAAAACTGTCCAAATGCCAGCAGGACTTTCATTGTTTAGACAAGAAAGATGGCAACAAAAGGACTACCTTAAATGACCTCCCTTAAGTGGAGTATTTGCTTATGTCACAGCAGAATATCAGTGGATCTTGAAAGCCAGGGGAATATCATTAATTTTAAACTGAACAGATGAATAGACTAATATAAGGTCAGAGGCAACAGCACTAACACTTCAAGAAATATCCAAGCTAAAGAAATGAAAAATAAAAGTCAGACATCTTTCAAAGCTGGGTTTACACCCATAAGGGAAATTTATACAGTGGATGTGAGCAAGATATTTGGAGATCAGTATCATTCATTACACTATGAGAGAAAGCTGTCCCCTGTTCAGCCTTAAAGTAAAATCCCAACAGCATATGATCAAACCTGAGTTTTTAGATTAGTCATTGCAAAGTTCCCTTTGTGCAAAATCAGAGGATGATTAATTTCTTTTCAAATCAATCTGTAAGTAAAGAAGACCAAAAAAAAGGGCCATTGTAGAGAGGAAAGGTGGATCTATTCACTTGTATATACACAGAACAACCCATAAATGTGGTAAAAGATAATATGGTCTCCACAAAGCAAATTTTTTGTGACACATCATTGATGTAAAATATTTTTCTATCCTCAGAGACACCACAGCATGTTTACCTATATTACATGTTATCTTTTGGAAAAATAAGCCACCATCTGGCTTGTATTTGGTAACAAGATTGTTGCATGAAAATAAAGTAAACATGATGGTAAGACAACTACCAAGGTCTAAGTAAATAGCCTTTTTTTCCCTGAGGAAAGGCAACTGAGGACCATAACCAGTGAATCTGAAGAGTTTTAGAAGGAGACAGCAATATTCTGCTAAACAAAATTAACATTTCATAATAAACAAAATAGAAATTACATCAAAGAAGAACAATATTTTGGGGTGAGAAAATGGACTTCAGTAAGGTCAGGATCATCATGGCCTGCTTGACTGAACAGAGGAGGAACAGATATAAGAGTGTGACCATTCCATTTCAAAGCTGGGATTGAGATACAACAAAAAGATTATTGAATAGGAACAAAATTTAGTGTAGGAGCCTTGATCCTTACTTGTCCACGGGTGACTCCACAGGTTGTGTTACTATAGTTCTCAGGCAGCAAGAGAGGAAAAAGTGCAAATCAGTGGCTTGTGCATGTCCTACCAAAAACTAAGCATTCAAAAAGACAATTTTGTTGATGGTGTTTTGTTATAAAAATGTACATGACTCTACCCAATAAAGCTGCAGGTAGCTGAAACTGCCATGGAAGTCCCAAAAATACACAGAGAATACTTTTCTTCCATTATGCATGTATGACTTGGAAATTGAATACCTTCAAAAATGTCAATGACACAATAAACAAAACTGCACTAGAATGGATTTTGCAGTCAGAGCATGCACCTAGTAATCGGATAATGAGAGAAGGAGAAGCCTGAGATCTGGGACTCTAGCCTGGAGAAGAAAAAGATTGGAAGCAGGGGGAGGTAGATCTTATCAAATGTGATTAAAGTATACATTTATATACTGATGAAGAAAAGGCAGCCAGACTCTTCTCAGTGGTGCCCAGTGATAGGACATGTGGCAATGGGCACAGGTTAACACATCTGAAATTCCATTCGAAAGCAAGAAAAAAATCTTTTTTACTCTGAAGTTGATCAAACACTGGAACAGGTGGTCCAGAGAGGTTGTGGAGTTTCCTTGAAGATATTCAAAACCTGACTGGGCATTTTCCTGGCCAACTTGCTCTAGCTGACCATATTTGAGCAGAGAGGGTTGACTAGATCATAGAACCATAGAATATGCTGATTTGGAAGGAACCCATCATGATCATTGAGTTCAACCCCTGGTCCTGCACAGAACCATCTGCAAGAGTCACACCATATGCCTGAAAGAATTGTCCAAATGCTTCTTGAACTTTATCAGGCTGGTGCTGTGTCCACTTCCCTGGGGAGCCTGTTCCAGGGCCCAACCACCCTCTGGGAGAAGAACCTTTTTTTAATACCCAACCCAAACCTCCCCTGACAGAACTTCAGTTCATTTGCTGGAGTTCTGTCACTGGGCACCACAAAGAAGAGATCAGTGTCTGCCCCTCCTCTTCACCTCATGAGGAAGTTGTAACTGCAGTGAGGTCTCCCCTCAGTCTCCTCCAGGCTGAACAGACCGAGTGACCTCAGCCGCTCCTCGCATGGCTTCCCCTGTAGGCCCTTCATCACCCTCATGGCCCTCCTTTGGAACACTCTCTAGTAATTTAATGTCTTTTTTTTATTGCTGCACCCAAAACTGCACACAATATTCAAGGTGGGGCTGCTCCAGAGCAGGGCAGAGCAGGACAATCCTCTCCCTTGCCCGGCTGGCAATGTTGTCCCTGATGCACCCCAGGACATGGTTGGCCCTCCTGGCTTCCAGGGCACTGCTGACTCAGTTTTCCATCAACAATGATCTCAAGAGCTCCCTTCCACCCTAAACTACTGTGGGTTCCTGAGACACTTTGAAATGGAGAGAGCAAGCAGTTAAGCTGTGTGGACAATTAGGAGTTTAACAGGGGCCTCAGTGCTTGAGATGGCCTTCTTTGTCATGGCAGTGTAGATGAAGCCATTTTACAAATAGCCTTTCTCCATAGTCCAGAAAGGAAGGACATGAATGTCAGTGAGCTAATTGCCCAGTAAGGTAACTAAAGGCAACAGCTCCAAGTCCAGACACGACATAATTTGAATTAATGCCATGACCACTGCCTAGCACACAGCACATCCAGACACATTTAAATGGCAGATGGATGTTTGCCATAAAGTTTCCTGCTCAGGCCATGGGACCTGCTGGAGCTCACAGTAACTTTATCACTGCTTGGGTAGGTTTCCCTTGCAGGACCTGGCCGTGTGAGAGGTCACCTTCTTTGTAGTTATAGCTGCTACTTTTCTTTCTACTGTGACGGTAACATGAGGACAAAGCCTTCTAGGCAAAGGATGTCTGCTGCAGAAATATTGGCTCACCCCTGCACATTCAGAAGAGTCCATGAGAAATTAAGTCCTTTCTTTTACTCTATTTATCGACACATCTTCCATCCGGATTTCCCAATAAAGGATGATAGAAATCCTCTGTTAACACGGCTACTTGGTTTGTACTTCCTATTCAGCCAGCAAATGTGTGCAAAATCCAAAATCAGACATACCACAGGCTACCTCTTCTTCCAGAGGGGATGTAGAAAGGGAACCCAGGTCATTTACAAATTTGTTGAATCATCAGTGATAATTACTAGTTATTGTTATTTTTGTATTTCATTAGGAATAACAGCTATGAGGGAGCAGGAATGTAGGAAACACATTTATAACACAGTAGATTCATCATTTCCACTGTTGGCGGAACAGCTTGCAAACCTTTTTCAGGCAGGAGTGACCAATTCACTTTCAAAGAGCTTAAATTGTTCATTATTCTCCATCTAGTGACTCACAATTTTATTGATCTGTCTGTACACTGCACCGTTTAAACAGGGGCTATCCTTCAACTAAATGCCCAGTTAAAGCTTCCATACTCGCTGAATATTTTTAATAGGAGCTGAATTGGAAGTTCCCAAGCTTCTTCCTGTGACCGAAGAGGGGGGAGAGAAAGTCAAGACAAATTTTCACATTAATTTTAGGATTTTTTTAGATTTTTCTTTCCAGAATGAAATAATGGAAACTGCAGCTTTTATAATTCTGGAGGAAGTTTTCTGGAAATAGGTTTTCTGCAATTAAGTCGGATTAAATAGTCCTTAGTAGAAAAGTAAAAAACAAAAAAGGGATTTAAACCTCCAAAATGTAGAGAATACTATTCATGAAGATTTTACTGAATTGCACAGTCTAACCCTGTCAGCATCAGATTTAACCAACGTTATTACTATTAATTTTTTCCGTTATCACAGCAAAGGACAGCAAATGCTGTAGATATTTTAGAGAGCAGGCACAACTAGGCAGTTATTAACCAATGTTATTGTGTCTAAAACTGAGCTGAAAATAAACATGCTTTAGAAAATTCCATGTTGGAGCTGCTAGTGTGTAGCGTGTAGACTTTAGTATCAAGCATAATAACCAATCTGTAACAGAAGAAACCATGAGTATGTATATTTTTAGAGCTATAGGAATGTTTTGAATTCAACCTGACTAGACTACATCATAAATACTCTGAGAGAGGATGTTTTCCAAGTTATTTATAAACCCATGTGCTAATGATTTATTTTAGTCAAGCAGGTCAGATGCTGTAATTCAGGGCATAACAAATGAAATATTTAGTGTGCCTTGCACCTACTAATCAAAGTGAAAAAAGTCAAAGAGAGCAGTCAGAGCTTTCACAGTTTGAGATGAGAATACGTTTTATGTGAACAGTAAATATATTGAAAGGGAAATTCTGGATGCTCAATTCTGGTTCTTTGTATCAAAAAATAAAAATATGTTAAATGTGGGCTTGTCTTTCTTGATTTAATTAAATTTTAGACTGTAGATCAAAACCCAGGGCAGTGCAAGAGTACCCAGCGAATGCAGTTATCAGAGAATCCGTCTCTTCTCACTGGTTGAATTTTAAAGAATTTTGCAAACCAAATGTACCTTCCAGGTAACATTTCCCTTCTCTGCTCACACTTCAGAGACGCCAGTCTAAGCACCTAAAGTTAGGGTAGGAGTTCAAAGTACTGTTTTATGGGCTAGAAATTAGTTTTTCAGAATTTTCTGGCATGCATTAAAGAAGAAAACTATCCATAGAAGGAATGTAAAGTGTTATGATAAAGACCAGTGAAGTACTTAGTGCATGCTGTATATTAAGACCAAATTTTATGCAAGAAACATTGTTTTGACAGCAGACAATAAAGTTTATGAAACCATTAATGTGAATAATGCTGAAACTTATGTATTTAAGACAAAACA
>QWTY01031423.1:0-31324 GCA_008033365.1 Pseudorectes ferrugineus
GGTGTCCTTGTGCCACAGCCTGGCAGGCTGCCCTGGCTCCGTGTGCCAGCTGCAGGGTGGCGTTCGCACAGCGCCTGCCTTTTCCAAAGCTCCCTCCCGCCACTCCACCTGGAGCGGGCAGGAATTCTGCTTGGTGTGTCCCTGCAGGCAGCAGGCCTCAGCCGGGGGATGCCGTGTGCTGTCCGGCAGCCCTGCAGTTGCCAGCGTGAGGAAAGTGTGAGCCAAGCCTCGGGCCCTGGTTGCACAAGAGGTGGAGCTGCCCCGGCTGTGCTGCTGGGAAGTGGCTGTGGCTGGGGACGCAGACTTGGCTGCTGGCATCCCAAATGGATCTACCAGAGATCACTCAGTAATTGCTGTCACTGGACAAACAGACTCGACTTGGGGAAAACTAATTTATTCCCAATGAAAGCAGATGAGAAACAGAGACAAAATTAAAACAACACCTTCCCCCCCTGCCCTTATTCCCAGGCTCAACTTCACTCCTTCCCTCCTGACTCCTCTACCTCCCCTTCCTGAGTGGTGCAGGAGGATAGGGACTGTGGTCAGTTTATTACAGCCACTCTCTGCAGCTCTTTCCTCCTCACACCTTTTCCCTGCTCCAGTGTGGGGCCTTCCATGGGCTGCAGTCCTTCAGGAGGAACCTGTTCCAGCATGGGCTCCATTCTCCAGAGGAGAATCTCTGCTCCAACACCTGCAGCACCTCCTTCTTCTTCTTTGAACCTTGCTGCTTGGGGCATCCAAAGCTTTGTATTCAGGAGACCCTGGTGTTAATGACTTCAGGGGCTCTGGAGCTGCTGGACTCCAAACTGCTTTTCCTTCTGTGATTTCCTAAGAAGATGAGCCCACTGGGCCATAGATACAGTGCGGGAACCCCTGAACCACTGCCTGCCACCCACTGTGCATCGTGACCATGTGCACTGAGGTCCTACAACAGCATCACGGTCCCTGGTGCTCCCTGGCTTTCCCAGGTTAGCAGGGGGGTAGGGGAAGTGTTGGAGTCACGTTGCTCCCTTAGCAAAGAGCTGGAACAAACCTGGCTGGTGAAACGTGGGAGATGACCTCACTGTCACTGGCACCACTGCATGGAGTGACATCCTTCAGCAAGGTTGTGTTTTGGTGCAGTCCATCTTCTGATGCCCAACACGTCTGAGCCCCCTGGCATTGGCAAAGCACTCCCAGCTCCTGCTGAGAATCTCTCCGTTTGATAGAAGGTGAATGCAGGTGCTGGGACCAGTTGTTGAGCCAGGCAGAGGTGACAGCTGACTCAAGGAGCACGTGTGTGGTGTCATCTCCAGCACTTTTCCTACTGCTCTCACTCAGAGAGGTACCAGATGTGACTCTGGAAATCTGGGTGGATGAAGGTTTGAGATGGCAGTTGTGGGGTTGAAGCCAGCTGAGATGATACCATATTTCTGCTGTTGTCCCCAGAAGTCCCAACCTCTCCTCTCTCCTCCCTAGCACCCCCAGATTCGGATGGGGCCCTGTACCTGCCCTACAAGACGCTTGTGTCCACGGTCAGCAGCATGGTGTTCAGTGAGGGGGAGGCCCAGCAGCTCATCGAGATCCTGACGGAGAAAGCAGGAATCATCCAGGACACCTGGCACACGGTAGGGCTCTGCCAGGGCTCTGCTGAGCCTCAGGAGGTGCAAGGGGAGGGAAGGCACCCCGTTTTCAGGCAGGCTGGCCCTGAGGGTGTCTTGGAGAGCAGAGCTGAATTTTCCCCTGGAGCAGAGGGCAGGATGTCATGCGTGGAGGGGATGGGTCTGAAGGTGGTGGTCCCCACTGATGTGCCACCCCATGCTGGCAGGCCACGCAGAAGGGTGACCCCGTTGCTGTCCTGAAACGCCAGCTGGAGGAGAAGGAGAAGCAGCTCTCTGCCGAGCAGGAGGATGCAGCTGCTGCCAGGAACAAACTGCGGGAGCTGAGCAAGGTAAGCCCTGTGTGGCCCTCCTGGCATCCCCAGGGTGGGCTCTGCTTGTGGTGGTTCTCCGTGTGCCTCCTGCTCCCCATATCTCAGCTGCCTTGCAGGTGAAGCCCAGGGGTTCTTGGGCCCTTCACCTGTTGGCTGTTTTCTTCCCAAAAAGGGGAGGAGATCCCCCCCTGCCCTCCTCTCTTGGGCCTGCTCCAGTCTGGGGAGGTGCCAGCCCAAAGAACCGCAGGGTAGTGCCCGCTGGCAGCCATGGGAAAAGCAGGGGAAAACCCTTTCTATAAGAGATTGCAGCTTTCTTCTCCTTCAGGGAGAAAAGCAAATCCTTCCTCGTTTCATATCCCCTGAGCTGCGAAGGTGCCTTTGTAAGGAGCCTGATCCTATTTACAGTGCCCTTCCCTGACTCAGCCCCCTGCCTCCACCTCTTTCTGGGTGTTGGAGGCAGAACAGATCCCTGCCACGCTGAACTTGCGGCTGTCAAGTCCATCTGCTTAATTTTTCTGCTTTGCCCCAGACGTTGTGTGATGTTATTTATCCTGGGGGAGGAAAATAAAATTCCAGGCTGTCTTACTCCTTTCTCTTAGCTGGCCCAACATGGAACAACAGTGGCATCCAGTGGCCACAGAGGCCAAAACAAAATGCAGGAGGAAATGTAAGTGCTAAATGGACCTGGGCATGGGGGCAGCATTGAAAGGGCTAAACTTTGTAGTCTGCTGAGCTAGGAGGCCACATCCTCTTAAAATGGGGAAACCTGTGCTCTGAGGACTAACTGGGGCCCTCCTTTCCTGGAAGGAGCTGGCGGCCGAGCGGGCCAAGGCGGTGGCCATGGAGGGCAAGCTGAAGGAGCAGCTGCTGGCCCGCGAGCGGGAGATCGTGGCGGTGCAGGCGCGGATGCAGGCCAGCTACCAGGACCACGTCAGCGAGACCCAGCAGCTCCAGGGCAAGGTGAGCCCCAGGCCGTGCTCTGCACCTGCCTCCTGCTGCTGCCAGGTGGCTGCTGGGGGCACATGTGTGACCTTCTGGAGAAGGCTGAGCTGTGGGAGGGGGCGAGAGCCTCGGGGAGGGGCGAGGCCCTGCGGTGCTCCTGGGAGTGGTGCTCAAGGGAGAAGAGGCACTGGGAGCATCCTCATGGGATGTCACACCCCTGGGGGCTGTCAGCATCAGCAGACACTGCCCTGCATTGCCAGTCCCTCCTGCTCATCTCCTGGGCTTCGACAGGGAGAGCAAAAGGGCTGGTGGTGGCATTAACCCCTGCTGGGCTCCTCTAGATCCGGACCCTGCAGGAACAGCTGGAGAACGGCCCCAACACGCAGCTGGCTCGCCTGCAGCAGGAGAACTCCATCCTGAGGGATGCCCTCAACCAGGCTACCAGCCAGATGGAAAGCAAGTAAGGCTGGGGGGAGGGGCAGAGCCTGGGGCTGCCCTCTGGCAAACCCTGGCTTGGCCACCCCCTTTCTCAAAGGTACTTCTACAGACACCCCAACTAGCTGGAGGCAGAGGAGGGAATGAGGGAGGAAGAGCTTGCCAAATGGCTTTTGGGGGTGCACCAGGAGAAACAAGGATGTTCTTCCCAAGTGAAAGGGCAGGGAATCCCTCTCTCCTTTGGAGTCACCTGTGCTGACGCCAGAACCAACAGGGAGAGGGGATCAGAAGGCACTGTGGTGTTTTTCCCCCATAGGGGAGCTCATACTCTCAAACTTGAGAAGAAATGCAGCTGGCTCTTTGATGGGAGTGATGCTGCACAGAACAGAGCCCAGCCCAGTGTGTGCAGAACAAATAGGAGCTAGGTAGAAGAATTTCACACTCCTTTTTATAGACAGTCTGAAATGACTGGTCATTAACAGCAGGCAAATAATTACAGAGTGGACTCCAGCTGTAGTGCTTTCTCTTGTGTCTGGGAACACAGATCCATGTGTCCTCTACTTCATAAGAAAGGAATGTCTCCTGTGACTGAAACAGGACTTTTCTAAAGTGATTTGTTGGCTCTTTCCACCCCCTCCCTGAAGGACCAGGAGTGTCCTAGAAACAGGCAAACAAAGTTCACCATTCCAAGTCCTGTATCAGGCCCACAGGAGGATGTGTTTTCCCCAGCCAACACCAGAGAGGCTTTGCTGGCCTGTGGGCTGAAGTAACCCTGGTTGTGTTGCTGCAGGCAAAATGCTGAGCTGGCCAAGTTGAGGCAGGAGTGCAGCAAGCTGATGAAAGAGCTGTCTGAGAAGTCGGAGGTGCTGCAGCAAGAGGAGCAGCAGAGGAAGAGCTGGGAGATCAAAGCGGCGGCCTCGGAGAAGCGAATCGAGCAGCTGCAGGTCAGGCAGGCGCCGGCAGACCCGCTCCCCTGGCAGGGATGGGTGGCTGAATGGCAGGGGATCCATGCACTTGGCCATGGGAAGGGCTGGGAGGGAGAGGAATGTCCATGGGTGGGAGGGAAGCTGCCTGGCAGGCTTCCTAATTGCTCTGCCCCCATTAGTTTGTCGCATCGGTGTGCCCCTCGTGCAGCATCACCAGCAGAGCCCAGGGAGCGGGATGCCCTGGTTGAAGCCATTCTTCTGCAGGTGCTCTCTCTCTCAAACTCAAATGGTTTTAAGCCTGTTGCTCGCTCTCCCTGGTGCAGGAGATGGAGCTTGTGGCTTTTTTGGTTGTTTACAGGGTGTGGTTGGGTTTGGGGTTTTTAGGGGTGTTGAAAGGACACCTCCCAAGCAGAGCCTCTGAGCACACAGAGGTGTGTTGCTGGCAGGCAGGCTGGACTCACACAGGGAAGAGCATCTTCTTGGGATGTTGACAGTGCTCCTGCTGGGATCCTGCTGGGATGTTGCTAAGCTGTGTGCTGGGAGCATTAATCCCAGTGTAGCAGACAGAGTGAGGGATGTCCTCAGGAATGTGCTGTGGTCTCTGAATTGCTCTGGCCTCTTTAAGAAGAAGCTGTGGGGGAGGAGACCTTTATCTGCACATGCCAAAATGGTTTTATAGAGGAGTTCCTAGAGCAAGGGGCCTTCCATATCCTTGCTCTTAATCTTCTGTGTGCCTGAGGATGTGGATCTCCTTTGGGTGGGCTGCATTTGGCTCCTGCTGCTTTTGCAGGTGAGGAGCAGGGAGGGTGATGTGAGCACACAGGTGGTGTGAAGGCAGGAGCTGCCTTCCTGGCTCAAAGCAGGAGTTCCTAGACATGCTTTTGGGAGAACTCCAGGGCTGTCAGCTCGCTGCACACCTTAATGCTAATTAAATAAATCACACCAGCTGGAAGACTCTAAAATCATGTGCTTAAGGTGCTAAGGAGAATGTGTTCCACAGTAACACCTGGAGCTCTGAGCTGAGGATATTGAGTCAAATCCTCAAAAAACAGAGCAGCTCTGCTTTCCTGGTGGTGCTGGAAGCATCCCTTGGAAAGAGCCAGGCCTGCTGGTTTACCTTTTCCTGTCCCCTTCATGAAAAGCAATTTTTCTCCCTCTGCAAGGGTGCCACTTGTAGCTGTAAAGCTGCAACTCATCCTCCTCCTCCGTTGCCTTCCCCCTCAAAACGCCTGCCCTGGCCAGGCCTCTTCCTTGCTGCTTTCTATGATGGAAAAAAAAAGAAGTATTCCCTGGCCCAAATTGCACAGAAAATTCCTCCACGTGTGGAAACGTGGACGGGTGTCTCTGTTCTGCAAAGCCCCGTGCCAGCACCTCTCCCTGCTGGGCTGGGGCGATTTGAACGAGGGCCCTGAGAGGTTTTTCAGAGCTCTCCAGAGGGGAGGTTGGCCATGGAGTTGGCCCAGAACCGAGACATTTGGGTATTGTCTGCTTCCCAACGTGAGGGCTGGCACGGGATAAACTGTGAGCACAACGCAGGATGCTTCGTGCACAGGGGGAGCTTGGGGGGAGGGTGACTTTAATCCCCCAAAACACAGCTTAAAAATAGGATTATGTGACACATGAAGCTTTGCTTCAAATTGGCTGGGGTGTCTGTCACGCTCCAGGAAACCTTCTCTTCCTGCTGTGCAGGCTTACCAACGTGAGGCAGAGGTGATGCTGCAGAAGAGGCTGGACGAGGTCAGCGACGAGCTCCGCAAAACCCAGAGCAGCTACAAGAGCCTGTTGGCAGATGCAGAAAAGACCAAAGGGCAGCAGCAGAGCATTGCTGGTGAGGAGCTGGGATCAGCATGGGGAGGGCTGTGGGGCAGACTGGAGACTTGGAGAGCTTGCAGGAGGCAGCTGGGGCTGGACAAGTAGATCCAGGGATGAGTGAGGCTGCCTGGTGTTGGTGTGAGCAGGACATGGGCTGGTCTGTGGTTCTGTCCCAGGATGTTACTCCAACATCTCTCTCTTGTGCTGTCCTGCATCCCTGCCTGCCCTTTTCTGTGCCTCCTCAAAGCACCCATGGCCAAGGCTTCTTTGGCTACGATCCTGCTTGGACAGAGCAGGGTGGGGCGTGTCCAGGTCTGTTTGCACGTGCCCTATGGTGTTTGTCACCCTTCCCTCCAACAGAACTGCAGGCCAAGCTGCTGAGCTCCGAGGCAGAGGTTAAAAGTAAGCTGCTGGAGTTGGACAGTGTGAAAGGGAAACTGCAGGATGCCAGCTCGGAGAATACAAAGCTTCTGGAGAGGATCAAGTCCATCGAAGCTCTGCTGGAAGCAGGACAGATGCGGGAGGCAGAAAAAGACAGAGACCTGCAGGTTGTGTGCTTGTTTAATTGGGATGGGAGGAGGGGAGTGGGTGACACTGCTTACACAATCCCTGTGTTGTCTTTGCTCTGGGATGCCACAGAAAGGGCTGACGTGCATCACATGCCTGGGGCAGGTAATCAAAGTGCTTTCTCTCTTCCAGGCAGCCAATGAAGCAGAAATGAAGCAGCTGCAGTCAAGGTGGGTCCAGGTGCACATCTTGCAGTGGCACCTCCAGCTTGCTGTCCATGTGTCCCAGGCTTCCTGCTGAGCCTGTGGCTGAGGGTTTCCTGCCTTCCAGTCAGGCTTGGGGCTGCCCAGCTGGGAAGTCAAGGTCAATCGTGGCCAGCAGTGCTGTTTAAAATGTTAATTGGCTCTGGTGCTGGCCCCATGTAACAGCCAGTCCGTTCTGAAGTAGGACTGAATTGCTGGCAGGCACGTGGAGTCTGACCAGTCCTACAGAACAGGAGGTTCTGTTGGTGTTGGTGCTGGGTGTGGGATGTCTCTGGTCCAAGTCCCTGCTCAAGGCTGGGCCAACCAGGGGAAGTTTTTTAAAAAATACTTCCAGGTATCTCCAAGGATGGAGATTGACCAGCACTCTGGGTCCCCATTCCAGTGTTTGATAACGTCTTCCCCCATGCCCCAGCACCGGAAGGTTTCCTGGCATTTAACGGCAGTTCCCATGTCTTGAGTCCTGCCTCTTGCTCCTTGTCCATGTGCTGGGCACCTCCAAGAAAGCCCAGGCTCTGCATGGGGGGAAGACTTCTCAGATGCCCCCATTGCCAGCAGGCATCCAGCATCCCTGTAAAGGAAGGCAGCGGTTGAGGTGTCCTGGGACCCCAAGAGACTTGTCTAGTTCTTCTCAAGGACCTGAACCTTGGTTTGCTCAAACTGAGGGTCCCTTCAGGGCAGGTGAGGGATCTGAGGGTGTGGAGGGAAGCTGCAGCTCTCTGGTGTCAAGTTGGCAGCCCTGATTTAGGGTTGCTCAAGATAGTGGGATGATACTTCCGAAATGCAGAGCTGTGGGCTCTCTCAGCCTGATGAGCCGTGGACAGGAGCAGTTGCAGTTGTGCAAGCTGGAATTCCTGGCCTTTGCATCAGGTTGCTGCTTCCTCTTTTTGTGTGTGTACAGCCAGCCAGTTACTCGATTGCTTGTTACTGCTGGTAAGGGGGTAGAAAACCAGATCCCACTCCAGTATTGCCATGGCTGTGGTTTTTAGTCCTGCTCCCTCTTCCTCCTGCTGTGTGTAGATCCCAGAGCAGACCAGGATAGGAAGGGCTGTGGTCTCCATCTCGGGAGCTTGCTGCCCGTGAGGGAGGTGACTGCTCAGGCTCACTCCTGCATCCTGCCCTTCCAGACTCCAGGAGAAGACAAACCAGCTCTCAGCCTTGGAAAGGGAAGCCACGCAGCTGCGGGAGGCAGTGGAGCAGCAGAAGGTGAAAAACAACGTACGTGAGTGACAGACATCACCCATCGTGGTCACCTACTGATGGCTCCAGGGTGTGGCCAGAGGCTCTCCAGCCCCACAGAGCTCTGGAGGCATTGCCTCATCTGCCAGAGAGCAGGAATACCCCTGGCAGGCTGTGCAGCTGGAGCTGGTGGGCTGCCTGAGGTGCTAATGTCTGTCCCCTGTTCTCTTGGGAGGTTTAGGACCTGGTAAGCCGGAGGGATCCTATCCTGGTAGGACCAAGGCAATCCCTGAGAAGGCTCATTCACACCTTCCTTCTCCTCTGCTCCTTATCCCTCTGCTGCAAGGTGGTGTTGGTTGTGTGGAGCCCACCCTGCATCCCTGCACTTGGCCTGTGTCCCCTGCAGGCATCCTGAGCGTGCTCCTGGAGCTCCTGCCCTGTCCAGCTGTGCCCTGCTCCCTCCAGGGCACTGCCAGAGCAGTGGGTCCTGTGGAGCCACTGAAAGATGGGGGAGAAAGGAATGCATGTGGGCATGGGATGGGAGACTCCTGACCAAACCCAGTTCCCTAGGCAGAGGCTTTGAAATCCCCTGCAGTGCCAGCAAGCAGCTTTGTGGCCCTTGGCACAGTGTGTGGCTTATTGCCCTCTCCGTGTGGTCTCCACAGGACCTTCGGGAAAAGAACTGGAAGGCAATGGAAGCACTGACCACGGTGGAGAAGGCGTGCGAGGAAAAACTGCTTGCTGCTACAAAAGCAAAGGTGGGCCTTGCATTTCCCTGGTGTTGGAAGGGAAACATTCAGCTTCCTCAAGCCACCATGGAGACGTGCTCTGGGTTGCCTGCCTCCTTAGGAGCAGTGCTGGCCCAACTCTGCTGCAGGCTTCTCCAGAATTTGTCTTGAGGGCAGTGCATCCCTGGGACTGGTCATGGTTGGGGAACCTGGAAGGTGGTTGAACTGGAAGTGATGTTTTCGTGGTTCCCAGCATCAGCAGTTTTCTGTGTTGGCTGGTTTCCCCAGCCCTGTAGGCACAGAAAAGCAGGACCAGTGTTGGCAGGCTGGCCAGCAGGTGCCCAAGACCTCCATCCATTGCAGTTTGTCCCTCTTTCAGGAAGAGCTGGCCCAACAGCTGGACGCGCTCCAGACACGAACCAAGCAGACGCTGCTCTCTGCCCTCCCCGGAGTCACCATGTCCTCACAGCAGGTGGGACAGGCTTCCTCAGCCCCTCCCAGAGCCTCCTCCATATGGCAAGGAGAGATGTCTAAGCATCCTCCTTCTTCCTTGTTCTCTTTTTCCCAAACTCAGGATTATGACACGTGGCTACAGGAGTTTAAGGAGAAGACCGTGGGTGTGCTAAAGCAGCAGATGATCACAACAGAGACATCAGTAAGCGAAGGCTGGAAAGTGGAGGGGTGAGGGAGTGCTAGAGGGTCACATGTTTCTTTCCTCATCTCTCTCTCTCCTTCTCTTCCCTCTCCTTTTAGGATTCAGCTCTTAAATTAAAAGAGGCAGAGGAAGCGCAAAGCACTTTACAAGCAGAATGTGAGCAGTACAGAACGATCCTTGCAGAGACAGTAAGTTCCTGCCCTTTGCACTGTGTTGGCTTCCCACTGGAAATCACTCTGGAGAGGTCTCCTGACAGCCCAGGCTGCCCCTGAGCTCAGGGTGGGCATCCCTCGGTGTGTTGGTGGGGCTGCCCTGTGGCAGAGTATTTGTCAGTGAGACAGAGGAACAGGATAAACATGAGTTTCTAGAGCTCTTCTTCAGCCTAATTATGTTGGAAACCTTCCTGGTGGTGATGGGATGAGACACAGCAAGGGGTGGTTGAGCCAGAATAGGGATTAGGAGCCCCCAGCCCCACCTGAGGCATCTCATTCTGTCACCTGTTGTTTGGCCCAAATCCTTGGAGAGGCCTTGGGTATGCCAAGGCTTCCAGCCCTTGCACTGCTCAGCCTGGTGGGGGCTGGAGGAGGTTTGGGCTCAGCTGAGGCTTTGCCTGCAGGAGGGGATGCTGCGAAACCTGCAGAAGAGCGTGGAGGAGGAGGAGCAGGTGTGGAAGGCAAAGCTCACAGCCTCTGAAGAGGAGCTCCAAAAGGTGCGTGTTGGTGACACACCTGGCTCTGGTGCTCCTGGAACTGGGCTTCCAGGAGAAGGGCACCTGTTGGCTATAAACTGGTTGGTGACCCTAAGTGTTCCTGCCAGCTGTGAACACCGAGACACAGGGACTTGCTTTTCTTCCCAAATCTACCCCTCTTGTCACCAAGCCAGCTGACAAAAAGCCCACCTCGTGTAGAATGTTCCCTCTTGAATGCAGAACTGAGATTAAGCTATTTTCCATGGTCTGGCTGCTCCCGATCCATCACATGGGGTTTTGGAGTTAACTGGGGCTGCAGGGAGGTGGGGGAAGCTGTTGTACAGGAGATGTTTGATTTCTCAGCCCACTGCTGGCTCCTGCAGCACCAGCACTGCTGAGGGCTGGTGTAGGATTGCACAGGGTGACGTGGCTGCTGATGGTGTGCGTGATGGGAAGAACGTCTGGTGCCTAGGGCAGCTCCCAGAGCAATCCTGCCTCTCGGTGGAGAGGAGGTGAACTCCTTTCCAAAAACTTCAGCATCTGTAGAGTCCTCTTCAAAAACAAGCCCGGGTTTAAGTGCTTTTTCGGGCAGTTTGGCCTCTCTAAATATAATGAAGTCCACGCCACCTTATCGGAAAGTTGCTGCTTCCAAACCAAAATGTGCTTTCAGCAGGAAGCTTGTGCTGAGTCTGGTGCCGGTTTCTCCGTGTTGAAACCTGACTGCAGCCACCTGAAACACTGCAGGCAGGAGCTGTTGCCCTGCTCCATGATTTATGGCCTGTGTGTGTTAGGGAAGGAGAGCTCCTCTGTGGATCTCCCATTGGGTGTCAGACCTCTACCTGATGGGTGCAGGATGAAGTGGGAGAGGTGGGAGTGAAGCAGCAGCCTGTTTTTGGTTGAACCAAAGGTGCTCAGTGTCCTTCTCTGATCCTTTGTGCTTCAGTCACACCTGCAGCTGAAATCCCTGGAAGGTGTGGTGGAGAAGTTGAAAGCAGATCTGCAGAGCACAGATCAGGTGAGGATTTTTGGGGAGGGGAGGTCTCTGCACAGGTGCCAGAGAGGCGCACGCTGTGCTTGCGTTGGGTCAGGCCCCATCTCCTGACTTGCCTTGGGGAGGGCAGGCTTTGACCGCAGGATGTTTGGGATGTGTTGGACCTCAGACAATCAACCCCCTCCTGCTTTCCTCTCTTTTAATCAGTTAAAGGAATACACCTCTCTCCTGGAAACGCAACTGGAAAATCACTTGGAGACAGCCAGCTCCGAGCGCCAGAACTACACAAAAGAAGTTGGAGCCGTAAGTGTGGTGGCTGCTGCCTTCTTCACCTTCTTCTAACCCTGACTCACCACCCATGCACGTTTTGAGGATTTGAGGAGTGCCCTGGGCATCTGGGAAGTGCCCCAGGGACCCACAGCTTTGCAAAGAAGGAGAAAACAGATGGAAATGGTTGCTCCAGTCTGGGTTGCAGACTCCTAAAGCCAGGAGAGCCATGGGCAAGGTGATGGGTCAGGGAGATCTGTATGGAGGTGCTGCCTGCTGCTCCTGGGTGGCCTGTGTGGTCTCTGTGGCTCAGGTGAGACACACCTGTCCCATGGCTGTCTCTCTGAGCAGGCATCAGCAGGCAGGTCAGCACGTGAGGCCACCATGACCTCTTTGGGAAGATCATAAAAAAGCTTCCTTGGGCCAAAGAGTTCCAAAACCAAGTGCATAAAAGGACTTCCTTTTTTTTTTTCTTTTCTGTTCCTCCTCGGCAGTTGAGGCAGCTCTTGTCAGAGTCCCAGGAGCAGCTGGAGGCAGCAAAGACTGAAACGCAGAAGCAGAGCACGGAGCTGGCCCTGGTAAGGAGGGACCCTGGGAGATGCCCTGCTGGGTCCTTGGGGCTGGTTTGCAAACCAGCTGTGGGGCCGGCACCCTTCCTAGGGGCTGAGGGCGGGCAGGAAGGCACAACCATTGCATGGGGAAACCTGGTGGGGACCACACATTCAGAAGCAGTGCTTGAGACCCAGGAGGAGATTTTTATTTGCCTGTCTTTCCTCCTGTGATGGGGGTGGGAAGGAAGGGAGAGCAGCAAGGCTTGCTCAAGTTAGTGTGTAGCAGAAAAACCCAGCTGCCCCACCACTGGACACTTGTCACCACAACACCACTCTGGGGCAGGGGTTTGGGTGTCCATCCATCCATCCATCCATCCATCTCTGAGCAGATGAGGTGGAAGCATGTGCTCTGCACCCCTGGGAGCTGTCATGCCTCCAGCTGCCCACGTTAGGTACCACTGTCCTGCTCTGGCAGAAACTGAGGTGGTTTTCCAAACATTCCAGCTCATGTGCAAGCCAAGAAGCTGGCAGGCTTTACCTGTAGGCCCCTGTGGGTTGTGTGAAGGCTGTGGCACAGGGATGTGTCACAGAGCCAGGCTTGCTGCTCCTCCCTCAGGTCAGGCAGCATCTGAGTGAGGTGAAGAGCCACGTACAAAAGGGAGAACAGTGGGGTTACAAGCTGAGCCAAGTGAGCCTGCACCCCTTGAGGCTGGGGTGGTGAGACCTCTCCTGTGGAGGCTCTGACCCTTAACCATGTCCCTGTCCTGTGTCACCATCTCTCACCGCGTGGAGAACTGCACACTCTGACTCTGCTCAGGGCTGTCACAGCTGTGTTCTGTCCCATCCTGTGCTGGGGGCAGCCAGCCCAGCCCCCCCCCATCAACCCTGTATCCATAGGGAACATAGCAGTCGGCTTTCACCAGGCTGTTCCCCTTGGGAGCCCCCTGTCCTGGCAGCAGGCTGGCACGGTTTGGGGGATGCAGGCAGGACATGCTGCGAGCCCTTGGGCCTGCACTGCCATTGACAGTGCCCTGTGGGGCTCAGAGCTTGGGTCTCCTCAGAGGAAGGGGACAATACCCTGGCAGAGCTGTGCCGGGATCCCTTCCCAGCCAGTGGGGATTAGGATTACAGAGGCTCCATAAATGTTGCTGGAGCTGGGCTGAGGGCATTAGCAGCAGCTGTTCCCTTCCAGGCTGACACCTCTTGCCAGTGGCAGTGCTCTGTCTTTCTCTTTTAATCCTGTTAACTGTGGAGCCTTCTCCCAGTCATGGGGGCCTGCCAGGCACATCTCTCTCTATGGGATGCCTCTCATCCCACATCCCAGCTGGTGCTGCCTGAGGAGCAAGCAGGATTTGGCAGTGCTAAGCCAAGCCCCAGGCTCGCCATCAGCAACCTCCCAGCAGAGGGGGGATGCTGGTACCTATTGCCCTTTGGTGCCATGGTGAATGCTTCTGGTTTTATTTCTTCTGTCCAGGCCAGCTTTCTTGGTGATGTCCCTGCTAGCTCATTTCTTGAATCTTTTAAAAATTTTATTTCTGGGTGTTTTCCCCTCTTCTCAACACAGCTGAAAACCCAGCTGGAGCAGAACGAAACGCTGGCGGAGAAGGAGCAAATGCTGCGGCAAAAGCTGGCACGGGAGCTGGAGGAGGTGGGTGTGGGCGAGGAGGATACCAGGGTTTGCAAAGCCTTCCTGGGTTCTTGGCTGCTAATGAAGCCCAAGAATTAATTTGAAGAATTAATCTGAGGGCTTTTTCCCCATCACTGTCCACACCTCTGACATGGCTGTGAGACATTCCCTCCCACATGTGAAGGACTTCTTACAGCAGCTGTGCTAAAGCCACGTGGCATCACTGGCCCCTCAAATTCAGATCTCCCCGTCCCCCATGTCTTGTGCCAGCTTTTTCCTTTGAGGGTTAAGGGCTTTAGCTGGGTTTCCTGCTGCTCCTGGCGAGAAATGCCATCTCCCTGGTGGAAGCTGGATCAGCACAAGCAGTGCCTTATGCGTCCTCTGGGTGTGTCCTCTTCAGCAGGACACACCCAGCGGGCGCTCAGGGGTGGCTGGAGCAGGATGTGTGGGAGATGCTGGCACCGTTGGCTTCTGTGCTTACTGAGTGTGTCCCTTTGCAGGCCCAGAGCTTAGCACGCAGCTTGCAAGCAGAGCTGGAAAAGCTGAGACTGGCTGAACATGCAGCAGCTTCAGACAAGGAGGAGGCCCAGCATCTCAAGGTGATTTGGCTGTGCCACAACAGCAAAAGTCATGTCCGAGCAGGACTAAGGGCATGATTTATCATCTCTGAGGATGGGGGAGCGAGGCCCATGGTTATCCTGCAGGAGAGGGCTGAGAGCTCTGCCGTGGCTGAAGGACAGCAGGGTCACAGCCACTGCATCCCTGCAGGCCGAGATAAGTGTGATGCCCTGAGCAAACACTCACAGGCTGGGCTTTTCACACTGGGAAACCATCCAGTCCTAGCCCATGGCATCTCCAGGGGGCCAGAGAGAGCTGTAGCTTTGGGGGGATGCGTGTTCTCCCTGTCCAGGAGGGAACTGGGTGTTCCCCTGGGCTGTGGTCACTGAGGACAGCTTGATGCAGACCCTGAGGTGTTTTGAAGGGGGGAAGGTCACCAGACAGCAAAGGGAGGCTCAGGCAGATGCCTTCTTTTGACTGCCATGTAGGAAAGACTTGAAAAAGAAAAAAAATTAACAAAGGACCTGGGCCAGGCAGCAACCAAACTACAGGAGCTACTGAAGGTTACCCAGGACCAGCTGGCCAAAGAGAGAGAAATGGTGAAGAAGTTGAAAGAACAGCTTCAGGAAATGGTACTGGTGGTGGCTATGGCCCTCCCCTTGATGCTGGTGGAGGCCCTGGGGAAATGTGCAGCAGGCAGGGGTTTAAAACTGGAGGCAAGGTGGCCCTTGCTGCCAGAAACCATTTGGGTGGTTTTGGGAAACCCTGGGATCACATGAGATGGTGGGAAAAGTTCTCCCTGCCCCAAAGGCAGGCCCGTCTGTGAAATGCTTTGGGGCTTGAGCTGCCATGAGAAAAAGGTTGAGCCAGTTGAGTAACCCACTTCTTTTTTCCTTCTCCAGGGGAAAGAGGACAGTTCAAAGGAAGGGACTTCAGTTTGACGAGTCTTCACCCTGGACCTTACAGTTAACTTACCAAAATGCCTTACACATTCCTAAAAATAAAAATTTATGCTAAATTTACTGTAGATAAAAGATACCAAGCCATTAGTGACCCAAAACCTAGTTTTGAAACTTACAAGAAAAACTACAAAAAAAAAAAAGCCCAAAAAAACAACCAGTAAACACTGCAGTTTGTAAGAAAATCTTCATACTGTTTTGTACAACTCTTCGTTTCCTGGGGAGCTGCTGTGGCCACGCCAGGCACGCGCTGGGGCTTCACCCTCCTGTTCCAGCAGAACCCACCAATGTGTGAAAAGGGAAGACTGTGTTTGTACATCAACCAGTGCAATTATAATTATATATTTTTTCCTTTTTTTTCTTTTTTTTTCTTTTTTTTTTTGAGTGAAAGGAGTGTGAAAGTGAGACCCACCATGGAAGGATGCCCTCTTGGATGGGTGGCTCTTGGCACGTGTATTTCTGGGTGTCGATGCAATTAAAATGACGTAGTGAAAAGAGCTTGACCTTGCTTTATTTTTCGTGGGGTTTTGTTTGTGTTGGGTTTTTATGTTTGCAAGCCAGGTAGGGCTTTGGGGTCGCTGAAGAAGGACTCTGCTTTGGCCAGGAGCATCTTCTTTATTCCCTCCTTGCTTGCTGTGTCACAGAAGCCATCCCCTGGTTTTGATCCACTACAAGCAAAGGAAACAAACAATTCCTTCCCACTGATGATCCAGGGCTGGGCTCCCTGTGTGGGGGTTGGCAGAGGGATTGACCCTTTTGCCATGGCAGTAGGGGCATGGTGGGGACAGGGACCATTCCTCCTGCTTGCTTTAAACCTTAGTGCTCCCCTGTAATCTGTCCCTGTGGGTGCTGTGTGGTGGTGGTGGCCCTCGGTTACTGTCAGGCTCTCCAGCCCTCTGCTTTCCTCTTCTTGTGGCTTTCCTTTTTATTTTTTTTTAATTGTTCTTTCTTTTATTGTTCTTTCCTTTTTTTTCCTTTCTTTTTTATTTTCGAGCTGGTTTCTTAGGAAATGGCAGAGGCCACGTGACAGCTTGGTGGCTGTCTCCCCACAATAAAGCTGCTGAGGCCAGTGCTGACATCAGCAGGATTTGAGAGAGGAGAGGAAAAGGCCCCTGGGTCCCTCCAGTGCGTGCGAAGAGCCAAGGCCAGGAAGGAGGATGAGGGGCAGACCTGCTTCCATTTTGTTCCTGGGGAAGGCCAGTGTGTGACCAACCCCTGTACTGCACACCAGAGACCCCACAGGACTGGGACATCCTGTCCTTCCCTCAGCACTGTGGCTTTTGGGGCCATGATGAAGGGTGGGGGAGGACTGTGTGTGACCCATCTGGGACCAGGTAAGAGAAAGGGCCAAGAAAATGGGGAGCTGAGAGCCACCCCCTGCCCCCACCCTTGTGTGTGTCCCCCCACTCCCCCTCCCAGCACAGGTGGCAGATGGGGCTGCTCTCCCCATCCTAGAGGGACAAACTCAGGAAGCAGACCTTTGCCCCACAGCCAGGATTAGCCTGGGGTTTATCCTCCTGGACTTTGTGGCACCTGTAGAGGAACACATGAATCAAGGGCTGCATGAATCAAGGGCCACTGGTGACCTCAGCTTGTCAGCAGGGTCACTCTCCCCAGCCCAGCACGCCGGACCTGTTGGATTGAAGCTCCCCAAAAGTGAGGGAATGCCTGCATTTTGTGCAGGATTGCACAAAACCCCCACCCAACCCACAGGCTGGAGGGAGCTGTCGAGCATGTCAGGGTGGCTCTCACCCCCCAGGAGCCACGGGGAGGAAGGGCCCCGCAGCCACAGTTGCCAGGAAGTGACGCAGTTCCTTTGGTTTTGCAGTTTTTTGCTTTTGCAACAACTCTCTTCCTTTCTTGTGAGCTCCTGTGCGCAGAGAGCAGACACCCAGGCCTGCCCACGGAAGCAGTAACAGCCCCCAAAACAGCCAGTGCAGGAAGGACAGGCAGTGTTCCAAGGGCATCACGGAGCAGCTTGGCTCCAGTGGGGCTCCAAAGGCTGCCCCAGAGCAGGTTCAGTGTCCCCAGCCCCGGGGCACACAATGCCGAGCTGGTTGTTTTAGCAAGGAAGAGAAGGACTGTTCTCCTGAAGCAGAGCTGAAAAAAACCCAGTGCTCTTTGGGGAAAGACATTCACCTGATTTTTTTACACCTGGAGTGGTACTGTTGCCATTTTTTAATTCCTTTGGCACCTTGATGGAAGGGGAAGGACATCCTGAGGGGCCAGGAGAAGCCAAGCCTTGCCCAAGAGCATGTGGAACTGAGGCCTGGCCAGCCCCTGCATCTTCCCACAGCTGGTGGGACTTTGCCATGTGCCCAGCCAGAGTAACCTCCTTTCCTCCAGGAGAGCCACCCAGGCCCTGCACTGTAGGCAGGTACCTTTATTGATAAAGATCAGGAAGTTGCTCAGCTGGAGTGACTTGGAATAAGAACACTGGATCCTTCTGCTGATTCAGCCATGCCTGGAGTTACTTTACAGCCTGGGTGCCTGGGCTTATCAAGGCACAATTTAAGACACTCAGTTTAACCTCGGTTGTAAAATACATTTACACTGCTTGCCATTTACAGTAAGGCCTGAATTATCAGTCTCCATTTCCTGTTCTCATCTTCTACCAGGCCCAATGGACAAAAATGGCTTTTGGGAAACCATTGCCTGCATGTGGGCTTCAAAATGTTTGTACTACCTGGGCAAGTCCTGAGCTTGTGCGACTGAGCTGCCTCCCTCACCTGATCCTCTTCACCTTGTTCTTCATGTACCCGTGTCAGGAAGTGATTTCTCCCACCAGCAACCAGCCAAGTTATAGGAAGCGTTCATCATGTTGTCTCTCCCTGCTTGTCTTGCCTTTTCAGAAGGTCTGGGTGATTTGGGAGAAAACTTAAAAAGAGTCACAAGAGTTTCATCCCCTCGAAAAGCAGAAGGACAAACAACCCTGAGAGGGGAAGTTTGGCCAGCAAACCCCACGATGTGGACAAGCCCACAGCACTGTAGCTCTGAAGAGTTACCGTCAGCTCTGGAGCACAAAGATCAATACACTTTGGGACTTCTGGTGAGGGTCCTAAAAGCAGCCAGACTCTCCAGTCGGCTGAAGCTGCGGCACCACTCCCTGCCAAGGCCCAAAGTGTCACCTCTTATCACTCAGTTCTGGGACTAAGGCACTTTGAACCCGAGTCCCCGATCCAAGGGCTTTCACATTGCAGGAAGTGCTCTCCCACCTTATGGGTCTGACGTCCTTCCTTATTTGCAATGTCTCCTGCTCCACTTTCTGACCAAGGAAGGAAATCCCAGGCAGGGGACCACAGCATCACCTGGGCTAGATAAAGATGCCTGCAGCCTGGAGGCACCAGCTATCAGCTGGATCTTGGCTAGGAGTTGCCTGTTTGTCAGGCAGCACCACTCCCAGTGTGTCACACTGGTTTCCTTATCTCCACCTGGACTTTGGACAGAGATCAGTACTGCAGCCACCAGGGCAAGGAGAAGCTGTTTACAAAGATCTTTACCCACTTGGGCGAGCCCCCAGTTGACTGAAAGACAGGCTAAAAGCCCCAGCAGAATCCAGGCCAGTCTGCTTTGCTCAGAATCAGGAAGCTGCACTCCAATGGATCCCTTTGCATCAGAAAACCTTGTGCTCCCAGCCCTGTGACCCGCGTGGGTGCCAAGTCAGAGCAGTCAGTCAATGCCCGTCTTTAATGAAGGGTTTTAACCACGCAGCGTGGCCAGAGAGGGCACATGCTGAGTTAGGTAATGGCCCATTATTGCCCTGGCCCCCAGACACAGCAGCTCAGCGCTGGCACTGCTCTGCCAGGAGCTGAGGGGACACTGCAGCCTTCTGTCCCTGCGCAGCTGGCAACAGCTCGGGGAGGAAGGGCCATCCTGTGACTGCCCGGGCTCCGTGGCGCTGGCCAGAGAAAGCTCCCTCAGTCCTCACAGGGAAGGCAGTGCAGAACAACCAGCACATGGCTGGGCTCCTGCTGCTCAGACTGCAAACAGGGAGATGGCTCCCAGGAAGGCCCCCAACCAATGGGAATTTGGGCCCAAAGCCGAAAGGCAGAGAGCAGGTGCTGCTTGGGAGCTGGAGCCTGCAGCAAGCAGGGCCATGCAGAGCGAAGGAGGGGAGTACACTGCAGACACAATCCCAGTTTCCCCCCACATCCCTCCAGCTCCACCAGCTCTTCCTTCCAGCCTGTTTACCCCTGTTCCTGCTCCCCCCAGAGCAGGGCAGGGCAGTAGCTGCAGAAGGCACAGCAGCTCCCTAAGTGCTTACCCAGATCCAGCAGTGCCAGCCCCAGCTGCAGGAGGGCTGACCCGGAGGCTGGAGAGGAATCAGTCACTGACCCAGGGGAGGGAAAGCCCATTTATTTAGGCTGTTCAATTTTGGCACGCACAGAACATATCACAGTAATGCACTGGAGGCTAAGGGTTTTGGTTTTTTTTTCTTTTTCTCTACAGACATACAAGAAAACTCTATGCAACTCCCATGTACACATTACACAAAGGAAACAGCTTTAATCAACCACTGATGAAACATGGAAGCTTTTAAGATCTCTGTAGCTGGCACAGGAATGTTCTCTACCCCCCATACAAAAGGCATTTCAGGTCAAACTTTCTAGTAGGTGATATTTCCATGCATTTCTACAGAATTAAAGAAGCTAACAGACAAAAAGCCCAGATCAAGCCATATTAGTCAGGCTGATTGGTTCTACTAAGTTAAATCAATAGTAATTATGGACAAATGGACCAAGTGACCAAAGACTGGGGCTGAAAATACCATTTTTTAAGTTGTGGTTCCTTTTCATTTTACTACCCATAACCGGAGAGCTCTGATACAAGAACCTGCATTTATAAAAGCCTCAGAAGCATCTGATCCACTAGTAAGTGTATATTAGAGAAAGGTAGTTCTAAATTAAACTATGTCAACAGAAAGAGCAATTTCTATAGAATCACTCAGGAGGAAAGAGACCTCAAGACACTTCATAACAAGAAAATTGAACCTACAGAACAAGTGAACCTTTAAATATTATTACTGCACCGTGAGTTTACAAGAGAGTGGATTAGGACTACTTCTCCAGAAAAAGTGTGTCTGTTTTATGTCTAGCTTCATAATTAGGCTTTTTTAGTACAGCTCTGCAACTGCAAGCACTAAGAATTTAACCCAGTTTTGGTGCTAACAGGTTGCTTTAGCTGAAGTTTAACTACAGGTTTTATCTTTAATGGTTATAGGGGAAAAGTTTTTGAATTTCGCTTACTACTATTTAGAAAAGCCAGACCAGGAACCAGATTGTTCTCACCTCTCCACCTTTCATGATACACTGCTCAAATTTTTGGAGACCTTTAGTGTTAATCCATTGGGGACAGAACTGGGCTGGACAACCAATGCAAATATTAATACACCAAGATAAATCCTTAATTTCATTTATTTAGGGTCATTTGTACATACGAGCTACATCTCCAAAATCTACTTTATTCTACAAGACAGCTTCCCTACTGTTAGTGAAACCCTTGCCTAGAATGTTTGCTTTATATAACTGATCTATTAAAACATGGAATGCTTGTAGAGTTGTGGCACTGTATGACATCTACACGGGACTTCCTTCAAAAGCTACGACTAGGGAGCCTCCTAGCTTCTCAGCAATGCAAGCTCGGTTCAGGTCCTCTGGCCCATTTGCTTGGCATTCATGCTTTATGCCTAAAAAAGAGGCAAAACACTCAATAATGCAGTATTTCAACATGCTGGTAAGCAATCAAAGAAACATACCTGGTAGTAATATTAGAAGAAGCAATCCAGTCACTCAAGCAGACAAGTCCTGCCTTAGCTTAGGGAATTTGACGGTTTTTTCCCTGACATGTCCCAGGAGACATCTGGCTGCACACCAAATGTCACTGTAGGGACATGTAGGGAGAAATCTGTCACTAGCTCAGTGCTCAGACTGTTGGCCTTTCATGGCAGGCTCTTAGAGCAAATCCCTCATTTCTTGTGCTGCCCTGGATACAGCAGGGGAGGGAGCTCCAGGCAAGCACATGGAGAGGGCTCACTCAGCTCCCGCTGGCTCTGCAGAGGTGGCTGAAAGCATCACACTGAGAACCTGAGAGGCAGAAACTGAGAGCTGGGCTAAGCAACCAACAGTGCTTTCTTTTCCTTTTTAAGGACGGGGAGCCCAACCCAGGCCTGCCTTATATGGTGAAAAGCAGAATTTCCTCAGGATTTCTTTTTCTCAGCTTCCACATGTGCAGCACACAACAGTCTCCCAGGGCAGTTCCAAGCCATCCTGTGAAGGCTGGCACTGCTGCACAATGATCCTGTCAGTCTTGCACAGTGCAAGATTTTGGCCCAGTGCAGCCTGAGGAGCTGAAGAGTGCTACCTGGCTGTAAGCCAGACTGACTTACTACAGCACTGTAAGTTTATGAGACTGGGCATTTTAACAGACACAGGGATGAAAGTGCTCTGCCACTGAGGCAGCTCTGCGCAAAATCCAGCTTTGTGTTATGAATCTAATGGTTTCTAGCCTGTATGGTGCAGATGTGCTGCTCCATATGGTACATCACACACTGCAAAACCTGCTCTTGTCCTGAGCACTGTTCTAATGCCTCTACAATTTCGTCAGATAATGTAAATTTGAGCCAGAGCTCATTTTAGCTCTGTCACATGACACTTCACTTCTCACCAGCATCTCAAAAAACCAACACCACCTCAACCCCCAAAACCTAAACTAATTAAGCCTTGCTGTGTACTCCAGGGGCAGAGCAGAGTTAGGAGCGTTAGTTGTATTACGTACCTTGAAACTTCTTTTTGATTGCATCCTTGGAGCTTGCGTAGATCATCTTACTTTTGAGAGGTGCTTGTTCTGGTGCCCTAGTGGGAGACACCACAGAGAGTGAAATTAGTGACACTGATTAGCAGCATCCTACCCACCATGGACAAGCGGAACATCTCATGGCTCACAATACAGGCATCAGGCTGCCCAGCTCACTTTAAGCCTGCCATTTTCCCAGCCTGGGCAATACAAACGCTCAGAGACCTCACCCACAGTGCCTGGACTGCATGTTAGGAATGAGAGAGCTGGGAAGGTGGCTTACCACAAGAAAAACATCAGCTCTTCTTTTTTGGATTCCTTGGTCTCGAAGCTTGCATCATACAAGGCATAGCGGCAATCCTTCTCGGGAAGCATCTGCACAAAGTGCTTGAAAGGGTCGGTGACTGTCACTCCGACATCTCCCACCAGAATCTCTTTGCCTTCCTCCACAATAATGCACTTTTTGTCTGGACTGAGGCAGAAGATGACAGCCTTCTTCCTCTTCTTGATTTCCTCCGGCGTGGAGCACTTCCGCACTTTCATGTCGTAGAAGATACGGCACACCTCATCGGCCACTTGTACTCCGGAGGCCTGCAAAGACCACAGCAAACACCTTCAGGCCTTCCACCCCTAATTTTCCCAGCTACATTATGGCACTGTCTTAAATCCAAGCCTAGAAGACAATAGCTTCTTGCAATAGTCACTCGTGGCATGAGAGTCTCATCAGAAAAGGCTGCAGACCCTCTTTTCCAAAGCCAAGGAAAGAATCCAGAGTCTTGCTGCTGCCCACAGCCGGCTGCCAAACCAAAAACTATTCCACAGAAGGCACAATCCTACTTACACCAGATCATTGTTTTGGGGGAGTTTTACAGGCACGCCAACCCCTTGTTCTCTGAGATTCAGTTGTGGCAGACCCTTTGGCATTACAGCAGCTTAATTTTCTTCCCCGTTTCAGGCTGGCTGGACAAGCCCACAAGGATCTTCTGTTCAAAGTTTCCCAGCCATTTCCAGCATGCTTGCTAGCAGCTTTAGGAACAGAGGTAAAACTGGCCAAATTCCACTCTTGTCACATGGACTTAGTTTAGAGATCAAGGGAGATGTAGTGGGGTACTGGGATTGCAGTGGTAGTTTTTAGCTGAACAAACCAACGTTGGGAAGTTGCTCTGAATTTAGTATTTCAAACAGAGAACTTGCAAGTTTTAACAGTTAAAGTCTCTACTTCTCAGCACCTACTCCAGCAGTTTTTAAAGCAAGCTCAAGCCACCTCAACATTCTCCCCCCCACCTTGGAGTCAGCTGGGAAACTGTAGTGAGTGGTATCGTATTCCCCTGTGTAAGCTGGAAGAAGACGTGCACAGGCAGCATTATCAACCTGATGTTAAAGGCAGCTGCACAGAATAAAGAGGACAAGACCTAGCAAGAATGACAAAAGGCTGAACTGCATTTTCAGTCTGATGCTTTTCTGGGAATGAGACAGGAAGAAAAGAAAGTGGCAAGTAGAAGCATTTACATCTGAGTGTTGTTCCCAGAGTGCACCAAGTTGGAGAGCTTAAAAGCAGCTGTGCAAGAGTGAATACTGCAAATGTGGGAAGCCAGCAGGCACTGCTGGAAGGACATCATGGCCAGAGCAGTAAAGACCAAATTGAAGCCAGTCCAGGACTCAACAACTCTATCTGTTCAAAATGCTACACACAGTATAAACAATAAGATTCCTTCAGAATCCTGCTTCCTCCCTCACTGTTTTTTTGTCTTCCAAACTCAAGTGATGTTACTCATATTCATCTATCAGAAGGAAAACTGCCTTCCTCCCTCTGTGTAAACCACCACACGTCACTGCTGTGAGCACAGTCAGCAGTACCAACAGCCAGGTGAGACACACAACTGAAAAAGGCTAAAGGTTGTTCTTCATTTGTTTAAACTTATCTTCAGCCCCAAAATGGGAGCTCAAGGGATTCATTTTGCATCTTAAAGAAACAGCAGAGTTCAGCAGCAAAACCAGGGGGACAGAGATGCAGGGGAACTGCTTGGTGCTCAGTCTGTCCTTGAGAGATGGTTATGGACTGGACACCTACTTAATGTGTGGGGTTTTTTTAAAGCCTTCACCAGTGCCTACCACAGAGGACCTCAGATGAGCCCAGATTCTCCTTTTTCTACCAACATCCCTCCTCCTGTAACTCTGAGTGGCTGGCATAGCACTGCTAACCCAGTGAGGAGAGGTGGCACAGCTGGCAGAATCTATTACCGTGGAGTTTGTTATCTAGAGCTCCCAAGTGCTGGTCGTGGAAAACCAGGGCAATCTCATACATCAGCTATCTGAGACAGCTTTTCTTTAGGGTGGAGAACAGTGCTCTTTTGGGGTTTACCTAAATACAAGGGGACCTCCCTCCAGATTTACAATGCATGGTCTGTCTATAAGGGGTAATCTAGGCAGAATTGCTTGCACTTGCTTTGGGACAGGAGAACAGCAATTCAGTCACTGTGCCTCAGCTGTGTGGCAGGCCACCATCCTTCTGCATTATCAATAATAAGGTGAGGAAAGTACAAGGAGAAAGCCTATTTCAGGATAAATTTGAGCAACAGCGCAAACACGGACTCAAAGTGACTCATTCCTGTGTCACCTCCTCCATGCAGAGACACTGAACTTTGTTGGAGTGTGACTGAGAGATAATGAGGGATAAAGGTCCTTCTCCTCCTTTCCCTGAGTTTGGTGTGGGTAAGAGCCTCTTCGGGAAGACTCTAAATAATACAAAATTAACCTAATAAAGCAAATAGTGCAGCAACTACAGCTATTTTATCATTCACTAAGGACAAACCCACAGTGAACTCAAGAGAACCCTTTTCCTCCCCAAGGTTTATTTTCTAACTGATGGTACCTCAGTAGCTGGCAACGGGTGGTAAGACTCAGGTTTTAGTCACAAACCCCCTCAAGATTCTTAAAAAATGCACAGAAAGACTGAACTGGCATGGAAATGAGGCTATTAATCTTGGAAAAGCAGTTCATGTCACCTACCTCTACCTTTGTCAATTCTTGAGCTTTGCTGCAACACTACAACAAATAATTCCCCTGCACCAAGTCATGTTAACTTTGAAAGCAGAGGTTAATGCTCAGCTTAGAGCCAAAAGCAGCAGCAATAGAGCTGCAGGTTGATGCAAACTGTGCAGTCAAGTGCATTTACTTGTGCTACTACACAGCCAGAAACATGTCTCCAAGTCAGGAGACAAGCTGTTTCTTTAAAAAGAAACTGAGCACTGCTGGCAAGTCAATTCAGCTTCCAAAAATGTTGAAAGTATTTAGTCTGGAAACTCAAAATTCACTGTAAAACTTCAGCTGGTAACTGGGGCTGACCAGAAGCTGAAGGGACAACACTGAGAACTGGGTTTTTTAGCTTTCCAAAGCAAAATGCTGGCGCTACTCCTTTTCACAGCTGCTGTACAACCCCTGGATTCATCACACAGGCTGACATTAGCAGCCATTGTGTTGCCAGGGACAATGCAGATTTGTTCCATCTGAGAACACCCTATAGCTGTGTTACAGTATGGGTTGAAACGAGCCAGTGCAACAAACCAATTCTCTCCAAAAAGGGGATCTACTGCCGTAAGTGTAGGGCTCCCTCTTCAACCCTGGGCCTGTACCACCCACAAATGGCTTCACAAACATACTTAAAAAGGAAAAAACTCAAACCCCAGGCAGCTTTTGTTGTAAGGTAGTTGCAACCACTTTGTGTAGAACAGCAACAGGATGACTGCTAAGAGCACTGAGACAAGGAGAAATGCCAGACTCTGAATACATGTCCTCAAGCGACATTTTAACCTAATCTCTGCTGTCTTGTCCAGAAGAATAGCTGGTGAGAAGCCTCCACCCTCCCAGTAATGACAGAGTAAACATTTGTTAGTCTGGATTTTCCCTCTTTGGCCAGATATGGCTCGGCTCAGAGGATTCAATACAGCACATTGGTTATTATTTTGTGCATTGTGGCTTGAACACTGTAGAGCTCCAGCAGCCAGCCTAGTCCTGTTCCTTTTCCAGGATGGAAGCAGTTATCCAGCTCCGGACTGGCACATGGGGGCTGGTTCAGTAAGCAGCACATATTGCAGGCACTTGTGGGATCCACAACCATCAGCCAGATGGTGTCATTTCAGTGTAGGGGACAGACCTTTAACTGCAACAAGGCAGCAGCAAGCAGACAAGCCACCTAATTCCCAGATGGGAAAATGATGCCAGGACAGCACGTTCAGGGAGACATTCAGGAAAGACGGGACAGAGGGAGTTTCTCTGAAGGAATCAGCAAAACTGAGTTGTCCCCCAGCACCTCCACGCAACTGCTGCAGACACAGCACAGCCTGGGAGCTGAGCCCCTCACACATTATCCCGTGGCACTTGTGGCAGTATCCCCACTGGACTCTCACACAGCCTGCTGCAGGCACCTGAGGCAGGCGCTGCACTCACTGCCTTGTCAGCAGGCACTGCAGGAACACAGCGCCTCTTGTTCATAAAGCCTCCTTCTTGCCTGAAGTGCAAAGCTCTGCAGAAGTCTTGGGAGAGCACAATGCCCTCCCTCCACAGGGCAGCCCAGAGAGGGAGCCTTCTGTCCAGCAGCCTTCCAACTGCAGGAGCCAGACCCAGCTGCCTCCACTACGAGCTCCCAACATTTTGCCTCCATTGCCAAGTACCCAAACTGAAATTTAATCTAAACTGGGGAAGACTGAAGAATAATCCAAAGCTTTCTCAAGAAAATCCCCACAAACAGAAAGGCATTTCAGGAGTGAGAGACATGCCAGACACCTGATAAACTGGATTTGTAGCAAGCCTGCACTAAAACACAACTTTGACACAACAAATTTTTAGTTCTCTTTTGTTAGGAAGTGCTGTGAGCTCCAGTATTTTTCTTGAATACTTAAAATATTTTACCTAAGAAGAGTCTTTGTTTTCCTCAACTGTAAGACAGCTAAGAAGACCTTAAACTAATGACTTAGTTTGCCTCAAGACAAGTTTGAAGGACTAACTTTGGGTTTAAGTGTTGAGAATTTTAGAGTGTTGGTTTTCCCTCCTGTGATTAGAGCTCAAGAACTCTCCGTAGTGGTGCCTGGGCAGGCATTATCTCCAGAGCCATTTCAAGATGCAGTTCTTGACTTGTTTTGTCTGGGAACCACGCACACACATTGTACACACCAGGGTGAACTATCCACAGCTACTCAAGTGGAAACTTTTGCTTCTTGGAAAAGCATCATCAATTTTTCCAGAATCTGACACCAAGAATTTATTAAAGCACGCCTTGTTTAATTGCAAGGGCAGATTTGAGAACACTGTGCTCTCAGGTTTGCTGGTCACATTATTGGCATGTATTTGGTTCTTAGTTTTTTCAGCAAACCCCGTTTCCCCCATCCCTGGTATACCCTCCCTCCTATCTACCTCTGAAATTCCCTGCCACTGCCAGAGCTGCCTGTGGAGCCATGTGGCATTTCCCTCTGACTCACTAATGTGTCATAGTACATGTCTGCAACAAATACTTTTTCAATTAAACCTATTTCTACCCAACTGGTCCGGGACAGCACCCTTCAGGGACAAAGCTGTCCCTTGCACTGCCACACAATGGAATGCCCTGGGCCATCACCAGCAACTTGAGGGGAACACTAAGCCAAGGCAGTTGTGGGAGCACTTAGCAGAAAGGCAGGCTCACAGCCTGGCTGAAAGTTCTGCCAAATGAGGCCTCTGGAAAGGTGTCACCTAAGGCCGACAAGCCAACGGAAAATGTAGGTGGTCAAAACCATAAAGATATTAAATACTGCTTGGCTTTTAATCTGTTATTTGAGCACTCAAGAAAACACATCTGATACTAACATCCCCACTTTACTGAGCAGGAAAGGCAGCAATGCAAGGAGGAAGTGCAAGGAGTGACTACTTTAACTTCATCCCAGAGACCAGCAACAGTGTGGGAACACCAGTGACTTCAGGAGGCCAGAAAGGCCCACATCCCCTGCTTACCTATAGCTGGACAGGGACACCTCCATTTACAGGGGACAGCCTGTACCTCTGAAAGGCCAAGGCTTCAACTCCTATCTGAAGCTGGACAGGAAACAGAACTAACAGCCTTTTACTGCTGTTGTGTAAGAGGCCATTCTTTGCACATCATAAACCAGCAAGAAGTACAGAGTCATCTGCATATCACTTGTAGGCAGACCTTGCCAGCTAGACTCAAGTTTTTATTTGGCATTATTTGGTCTCTTTTGGCAGGGGGAAGGTGTGGGGGGAAGAATCAAAACTCTATTCAGCTTTTATTTTTTTGCCCCCTGACAAGAAGAAAGGTTATTGACAAGACAAGGAGAGATGAGTAGGAAAGCAATTATTAAAAAAAAAGAACAAAAAGCTATCCTTCGAATTCCTGAAGGTCATTTCCTCAGCTTTCAGCCAACGAGGAAATTATCTCCTTCTCTGAGCCACCACAAAGTTCACTCCTGATTTAATTATCAAGGTAGGCAGAACAAGCAATACCCACAAAAGGCAATCCCAGCAACAGTGCTGAAAAACAAGAACTGCAGTGGCCAGTAATAGCAGAGCAGAAGTTTTGAGTAGCACCCACTCCTGTATTGAAATGTAAGTTTTTAAGGTAATGCAAGTGGAAGCTGGTGTGTAACAGGACTCTTGCAGAAAATCAGAGCTTCTCAGAAACACATTCAGCACACAAATCAGCTATTATGAGCCTAAATGCCTATAAGAATTTTCTTGTGGCCCTCCAGGCACCTACAGAAACCTAAAGCTTAAATGCCACTCTCGAAACCAGGCTAAGAAGGCCAGCTCTGGGCATCCCTGATACTTGTTACTGACGGATCCTCCTCTCCTGAAGAGATTGCTGTGAATGCTGAACAACCAGGTGAGGAAAAGGCTGAGAACAGCTCCACAAGTAAGTCCTGGTCGTATCCAGGCTCTCTCACATGGGATTGCTTAGGTCAGCCCTTGCACCCAGCAGGAGCCTCTTGATAGTGATTCTGACAAGGCGAGTAGGAACATGCCAGACACCCACACCACCAATTGTCATGAGGCTGTTATCTTGTATATGAGGCATATGTACCTTGTAATTACACAGATCTGGGAATAGCACTGACTAACAACCAAGAAAAATAATTTGCACGGTCCTCCAAAGACCTTGGACTTGTTTAATCCACCAGTAAAGAAACTGAACGTTGTGGCAAGACACAAAAGCCGAAAATCCAAGCTCTTTTGATACCAAAGGATGCCCTCCTGCTGGCACTGCTGTGCTTTGCCAGAAGGCCTCCACTCTGCCCAAAACCAAGTTCATTTGCAGCATCTCAAAAAAGCCAACCTAAACCCTGTTGCAAAAAAGAGATCACTATGAGAAATAGTAGTTTTGACTGACTTGGGAATTCCCTGGTTCCGAAGCAAGATGAAGCCTGACACGCTGAGTAGTCACACTTAACTAGGTTTGCATACTGCAGAGGTGGTAGCTGGCTTGTTGAGACAAGCCTCTTTTAAACAAGAGCTGCAAGTCTCATCAGACTTTTTAGCAGCTTCATCTGCAATTCCCATCAGCTCTGCTCCATGCTGCAGACCAGCCATAGATGCTCCAGCTTGGGTGTTAGAGAAAGCAGGGACATTAGTAGTACATCCTGTCTGCCAGCCCTGTGGACCAAAAATTCATTTCCTGGATATACCACATGTTCAATGAACTAGTGGTAAATACCAAGGGAAGGCCTCAATATATAACACCTCTAATACAGGTGAATAACCCAGGCAAGTGTGTCAAAACACGCAGCTGTGTGTTGCTGGATGAGTGCTTGTGCATGACTCAAGCAAAAACAGGGCAGCAGTTAAAACTGCATGAGCTAATAATTGAGGCAAATTTACTAAGCTCCATCTCCCGAAGTAAACGGGGATGCAAACTTTGAGCATGGGCAAAGCAAACAGAACGAGCCACCATGAAGTCGAACACGCGTTTGGTCTATTCTGCCCCATTTACGCAAGAAGAGCCCTGACACTTTTTTTTGAAAGCCAGGAAACACAAGCAAGTCAGTGCGGATGCTTAACACTTTCTTTGTTTCTTTGCTTCCAGCATTATGCCTTGGATAAACGTTTCCAGCACTGTGCGGAGAAGCAAAACAAAAAAAAATCCCTCAAGTCCTTGCAGCAACTACCTTAAAATTTCAGCTATCTCTAGCGGCCGCTGCGACACCCTGTTTTTTACAATCAGCGATTCCCCTCCGCGGGTTCCGCTTCCCCCTTTTGTCCGCCACCAGCGCTGCGGGCTCGGCCCGGGCCCGGGGGAGGGGGGCCGGGGCCGGCCCTGGGAGGGCCCGTGCTGGCCCCGGCTGCCCGCGGAGCCGCCGCCGGTTTCTAGGCCAGGCCCGAACCCCTCGGCCGTGGGAAGATGGCTCCCGCCGGGACCGAGGCGGCGGCCGCGCTTCCTCCCGAGCAGGGCAGCCCCCGACCTCGGGGGAAGGGCGGGCTCCCACCAACACGGCCCGGTGCCTTCCTGCGAGGCTGCGACCCCCGCCCACCCAGCCCCTCGTGGGGAGCGGAGGGGGCACCGCCTCCCTGTCCCCTCCCGGCCGCGCCCTGCGGCGCGCGGTGCTGCCGCGCACAGCCCCCCCACCACGGCCTTTTCCCGCCGCGCCCTCACTCCTCACCGACCCCCCCTCCCAGGGCCGAATGGACGCGCCCGCCCCTAGCGCCTTGTGTGCGACGCGGAGCGTACCATTACCTTATGGCAGGGGGCGGGGGGGGAGGAAAAGGAGGGAGGACAGTTCCATCGCTTCAAGGCGGGGTGGGAGTAACCTTCCGCCGCCTCATGGCGGGATGGGGGCGGGGGAGAAGGGAGGAGAAGGGATCCGCCGCGTCAAGTTCAAAGGCGAACGGGAAGGACCGGGAGAAAGGGAAGAAGAAAGAAAAGGAGACACGATGCCAGGCACAGCGGCGCCGCTAGCCAGAGCGCCGGCCGGGATGCGGCGGGCGGTACCGCCGCTCCCCTCCCCCCTTTTCCCCCCTTTTTCCCGCGGAGGCGGGACACGGAGAAGCCTAACGCCCCCCCCGGCGGCGCGCGGTCCCTACCATGGCGTCGGCGGGGCGCGGCGGGCGGGCGGCGGAGCGCGGTGCGGCGGCGGCGGCTCCCTCGGGTGTCTGGGCGCGGCGCGGGCTCCGGCGGCAGGAAGAGAAGCTGCGAGGGCGCGAGCCGGGCGGAAGCGCTGCCGACGTCACGGCCGCCGTGCCCGGAGGAGGAGGAAGCGGTTGCTATGGCGGGAGCCCCGCGTGGCGACGCCCCAGCCCCGTGCGCACGCGCGAGCGGGACGGGGGGCGGGAACCCCGGCGGCCATGCACGGCCCCGCCCCAGCCAAGTTAACCAATCACAACGAGATGACGGCTGATTGACGCGCCGGCCGACCAATGTCGCTCGCCCCCAGCCGGGTGGGCGGGGTTACCTGCTCCAAGGTGTGCCGGGGTGGGGGGCGGGGAAGATGCTGAGGGCAGAGCTGGGGGGCTCGGGGAGCCGTGAGGGGAAAGCGCGGGGGGCACGAGGAGGATTCGG
>QWTY01031424.1:0-11417 GCA_008033365.1 Pseudorectes ferrugineus
GGCTTATTTTACTTCCCATTATCCTCTTCTGACTCTGTTAATAATAAATTTACTTTATACCTTTAAATTTGAACCTGTTTTACCCTTAGAATGTTTTCTCCCAATCCTTACCTCAACTCATGAGCCCTTTTTTTTCTCCCTCCTCTGCTCAGCTATAGCAGAAGAGGGTGAGTGAATGGTTTTCCTGGGTACCTGGTGTTTTAACCAGTGTCGAACCACGACAACCTTAGATACAAGACACTGATAAAATCACTTACAGCCCATTCTTTATCACACAGACCTCTAATGGGATAAAACCATTTGAAATAGAATAGAACTTAGTGGTGTTGATTCACTGTTACTGGGAAAGCAGTAAAGCAAAGCATTGAAAATCAGATGTATAAATAAGGAAAGAAAGCCTAGTTTAAAAACTTTTATTGAGCATCTTCTAAATCTTGAGATAGAATATCCTCTCTGAATATTTCGTACATACAAATACATATACAAGATATACCTGAGAAAAAAATGGAAAACTATAATCAATCCTTTTTTTGAGTGCTCTTGAATTGTTGGATCACATCAAAGGAGAGACTGTGCTGTTCAAAGAAGATAAATTGCAGGGAAATTGATATTATTTGTCCTCCTTCCCCATTGTAACTTTTGCTCTATATTTATTACTGTGAGTTAGAATTTTTGAGTGAAATTCAATCAGTATAGAAGGCTCTCAAATGGCATTCAAGCTTTTAATGAACTGATCAGAATAAGTTTAACAAATCCTTCATGTGCATAGAGCCTCTGATTACAATGAAACTATTCCAGCACATCCCTGGGGTACGACAGACTCTTTGAGCAACAAAAATTAATCTGCTTGAATAAACTGCAGACACAATGAGCTGCTTCAACCACAACTATATTTGGGCAGTTTCTTGGAGTCAGTCAGATTAACTAGCTGATATTTATCTAAAACGATTGCAATTTACCAACCTTAAATTTCAAATAGACATCAAATGTGTAGGGAACTGAGTAGAGTTAATTCATACCCTGGTGCTCCCTGTTTTAGACCAGACACAGGAAAAATCCTCTATCCTTCCTGTAAGTGTCCATAAGAAGACTTCTCTGTATTTTGCCAGCTGATATATTTTTCTGAAGTACAATACATCTACAAAAGAGACAAGCACTGACTCCTGTGTGTTGAAGTTATATAGTAAATATAACTACCATATAGTAAGTATAGTAAGTTTAAAAAACCAGAGTAAATCTCATTTTATTGGTTCTCTCTGTATGGCCTTCAAAATTATATATGTTCATGGTTAAGAGAAGGAGGAAGAAGTAAAAATTTGTGTGAAGATGTAGAAAATTTTTCATTTACAGCAAATTTTAAGGGTTTTATTTGGCTTAAGAGCAAGGCTAGCTCCTGGATGTATCAGGCAGAGAAGAAATTAGAATCTGCCCTTTCCAATGCACATTTAATGAAGTTTATTCACTTTTTCATAGAAACACAGAATCATTTTTGTTGGAAAAGACCTTTAAGATCATCCAGTTTGATCATCAATCTGGCACTGCCAAGTCCACCGCTACGTGCCTGAGTGGAACATCTACATGTCTCTTAAATACCTCCATCAATTGCACTAATGAAAAATACCTATTTTGGGAATACCTGTTTTCAGGACAGTCAGGCAATGTAGCTAGTGCAAATTATAATTAACACTTTTTTGTGATGATAATAATAATTTATGCTCTGAGAACTTTACATCCATTCATTTTTTTCTCTAGGTTTAATCTGTTAAATCCTGCAAGATATCCTGAAAAATGATCCTGATTTTAGTAGGTGAGAGTTTTGGGGATATAGACATGTCATGAATTTAAGTACTGAGGCAGGTGGAGGAGCTTGAATCCTGGATCTAGCTACGTAAATCCTATCTACCGCAGAAGACAAAGAGGTAGGTTCTGAATATGGGCAGCAGTACCAGAACAAGTTCAAAAACACTCCTTCTGCAGAGAGGTACCTGTGAGATGGGACAAGTCTCAGAAAAGCAAAACCTCCATCTTCTGCAAAATAGGTGAACTGGTGATAGCCATCCTTTTAAAAGGCATCATGTCCCTGCTTCTGACAAATTGCCTCTGATTTGAGAATAAAAATGCAATCAAACATGGAATACTGAAAAACCCTGTTGCATGCAATTTTCCATACCATATAAAAAGGAAAGAAAGGAGGCTCAAAAGAAGTTAATTAACAAGAATCACTACTTTTCTTTATTTTTCTTTTCCTATTAGAGAACCAGGGGTGTGCTTATATATTTACTCAACTTTGACACAAAGAAGTAAATAATATTAATCTCTACATGCGTATGTTAAATTCATACAACCTGTAATCTCACCTTTCTTTTTACAGGTAATTGTGAAAGATACCTTGTATTTTCAGAAATGTAGGAATGAACTTTCAGATGTATGTATCTTGACAATTAGTCTCTATAAGCATGAGAAACTCTTTTTTGAATATTTTCCATTGTTTTCATCATTACTATGTTCATTCTGAGTATTGCACCTGGACAACTATAAAAACTACTGAATTGTAAAATCACAGGATTCCCAGCATTCAAATCTATCATGTCTCTCTGTAAGGCCTCTTTAGCCTCAAGGGAATCTATGGGTCCCCATGGTTTAGTACCATCAGCAAACTTAGTGTGCACTCAGCTCCTGTGTCCAGGTCATTGATAAAAACATTGAAGAGTTGGCCCAAAAACTGATCCCTGAGGAACCCCACTGGAAAGGGACCACCAGCCAAATGTTGCCTCAGTTAGTACAAGTCTTTGTGCCTGGCCCTTCAAGCAGTTTACCTGTCATGTTTGTGAATATTTCCTGCTGTATGACAGATATTTGGTCCAGAAGGACACTATGAAAACCTTACAGTATTGAAAGTTAGCTTTGTCTAAGAAATATACAATAAACCCCCAAATATCTTTCAGTTTTATGTTGAGGACTCATATGCTCTCTGATTTTTCCAATGCACATGCAAGGTAATTGAAGGAACTAATTTTCAGCATGTCCCTACCCTTTTGATGAATCTTACAATTTCTTATAAACATCCTCCATTAGCTGTTTCCTAAGAGCCTCGTACCATGACATTGTGTGTTCTTTCCAAATTTCAGAACACATGTATCCATTACTGATACAGAACACAAAACTAATTTTCTTCTATCATCACTGCTTTTTCAGAAAGAAATATGTATACCTTTATATTATGTTTCAATTCCTTTTTGCATAAATAAATTAAATCTTTTTTATGATATTCAGAGATGAGGTTGTGTTCAGAGATTAAATTAAAATAAATTCCAAATGCAAGAATTCTTTGTTAAATAAATTTCTAATTACCTACACATGTTTCCAGGACTGATAAAATGAAATCCTTTCCTTTCTGTCACTAATCCGAGATGAACCAAGCAACAACAGCAAAAAGATTATTTCCAACAACATTAAATATCAAAAAAAGAATTTTAGTGTTTCTGTGAATGCATGATAGGTAATTTCAGTCTTTTAAGAACTATGGTTCAGAACAACCCCTAGAAAATTAGGTGCTGATCCAACTGCTGAACCAGCCGAACTGGCTGAAAATGTCAACAGACCAATCCTTCTCACAGAGGACTTCTGTTTTCATAAGGATCTGAAGGTTATGCCAGGGGGAAAATAATGTAGTCATATTTTTTTGAACTTAGTAAAGGACTTGATTTTGTCCTGTAGAAAGTACTTAATTTATGTTTCAAATGGAATTTAAGATTTATTTGTTAGGGGATGAAGTTAGGGAATTTAACTAAAACTGACCCACCTTCAAGTTTATTGTCAATTTTCCAGTCCCATAAATATTGTTAGTCTTTGAAACTAACTCCAGCTAGCTGCAGTGTCACACATCAGAAGTGAGAGGATTATTGCTTACCATAGAACAAGAAGTGTCTTTGAGTCACACGAAGCTATTCATATATTGTTTGCTAAATTCTGAAGGATCGGACTATGCAGA
This sequence comes from Pseudorectes ferrugineus, assembly GCA_008033365.1. NCBI lineage: Eukaryota > Metazoa > Chordata > Aves > Passeriformes > Pseudorectes > Pseudorectes ferrugineus. The sequence goes on from QWTY01031424.1 coordinate 3,992, forward strand.
CAGTTATACAAACATAACTTTTAAATGTATTTGAGTAAAACAAAAAATTAGGCACCAGCATACAGTTTCTTGAATTAACAGAATCAAGTGTGGCCTTTGGGGCAATATTGCACAGAAAATACTGTTTCAGGAACACTTACCTTGTGAACACAACTTAGGCTGGATTCAAATAATTTTCCAGTGCAAGTCCGTTCTTGGAAATCAGGAAACATTCCACTATGTGTACAAAAAAACAATAGGTGTTCCTATATTTTCTAATTTATTTTTAATTTAAATGAGTTAGATAACGTCCAGGATATTTCCTTACAAAAAATATATGTTACTTCTGGTTTCCTATATCCTGAATATCACGGTAGATTAAATTATGGCCCAGATTTTAAAGCATATGGATTCAATTTAGTTATAGTGACTTACTATATTGTATATGAAGTAATACAATACAACAGAAGAAGAATGCAAGGAAACTACCACAGCTTGTGCTTGTACAATGGGCAATGCTGAAGTTAAATAAAAGTGGCCAACTTCAGGTACATGTTCAGTTAATTTTCTGTAATTCATGACCCATTGTTTATAACTATTGGTCTCTTACCATTCTGTACCAATTTGACATTATTTATGTCAAATCACCAGAGTGTCTGACATGTCCTTTTGTAGTCTGACATGAGGATGTAGTGAAATAAGGAAATGTTGAAGAGAACAATATTTCTCTTGGCAAACTGGAGTCACTACAAATATAGATATCATCTAAGCATCATCCAAGAATAACTTTGTATGGAAAATGGTGTCTTTCTATAGTCCCATGTTTTCTTCTGCAGCAATTCGGAAGTGTGCTAGTCACAATCTGAGTGGACTGCAATGATGTTGAATTGTTGAAGCTTCTTTGCCCTCCCTTCTGCTGAAATTCCCCACTCAAATTCCAGGCATGCTGTCACAAGTCATACTAGACAGGTTGAATGTCCATTTTGTGCTGTAAGCTATATGTAATTCCATTACGCAATCTCTATCCAGTTCTAAATTGACAGCAGAAATGTCAAACATAGTTAAGTGCAGCAGATCTCTTTCCAGAATCAGAAACTTTTGGCACAAGTAACTAAGTGTATTCAAAACAGCATTTTTGAAGTTTCTTTAAGCTGAGGACAGCGTATCTGTGAACTGAGGAAGAGAAAGATAAAACAGGTTTGAATACACAGATGGCTTTATTTTAAAATACATGACTCTTTGGTAACTTATCAAGAGAAAAACTGGCTTGGTAAAAAGACTTTGTGAAAGATATCCTTTTTGATTGGCATATTACAGCAATCTTCAGAGTAATGCTTCTAGGTAAACTAATGGGAGGTCAGAGTGCTTTTTCATTATATGAGAGCATTACTGTGTTTCTTTCAAATGAAAGAAAAGTGCAACTTCTTTTAATGAAAATACACATATTGTATCTATTGTTATGCTAAAATGTATAAAATAATTGTGGTAGTGTGTACCCTTATAAGGTTATATGCTGGGTTAAATTTTAGCCTTCCATTTCAGGAGAACCCTTGGGAAAAAAAACAACTCACTGGACCTCTGAAAAACTTCAGGCCTTTAGTTTCAGCTTGATATAAAATCTACTGTCCGGAAGTCCATCTATATTCAACAAAACTTTTGGACAACTTATTGGGCTTGAGGTCAGCCCACTGAAAAAAATCATGAGTTTAACTTAATCCTTATTTTTCTTTAATCCTCACTTTTATTCATGTAATTTACACTCCGTTAAAAAGATTACCTTTTGGGGCACCAATCTTAAATATATATATTTTCATTTTCTCATCTTCACTTTTTATATTGCACGGCAAGACATTGATTATACAGAAAACAAGACTGAGTTCACTTCAGTCACCTACATCATAAGTAACTGCTGAATATATATATTCCTGCACAATCTTTGTTCAATCTAATATCTACTTCAAGTGCAAAAAACCCAAGTTAGTTAATGATAATTAATTGACCTGAAAGAACCTATCCATTAATTTCTGTATTATGTAATATAGACAGAAATTTGACCTGATTTACTCACTTGGAGAATGTTCTGTTCTGTGAGAATCACCTGTGCCAAAGTGCCTGGACCACCTTGCACAATCCTCAGAGCATTAACTCACACACCTCAGCTAAGCCATCAGGGCTTCCATATTGCAGACTATCAAATGAGTAAAAAATTAGCCACTTCTTTGTCCTTGCATTTGGTGAAAGATCAATTACCTGAGTCACCCCTTTGCTCAAAGCTATAGTCAGGGCATTGTGCTTATATTTTTCACTCTTAATAAAAGCACTGAAACCTGATACTCGGTATCATTACTGTAAACTTATACCAAAGTACTAATATTGATTTTAAAAAAACCTTGCTACTTCTGAAGGAAAAAAGAAGTGTAAAACCCATTTGTTTTGTCTCAATTTGCATCTAAGCAAATTTCTAGTAGTCACAATGTCTCATGGACTCGAAGCAGTATGCTTTAACTCAATTATCAGCTTGTTGAAATCTTCAAGTCTAGAACACTTTTTAAAAAGATATTTTTCATTTCAGACAATATTTAAGATTAATTTCAGAAATTATTTGCTGAGGGTCCTTGTATTCAACTGTATATTTATTTGATTTTAACAGCTCCTTCAGACCTGGAAACCTAGGAAGATTTTCACAACAGAAGTGAGTTAGGCAATTAGAGAAATCATATAAAAACCTCACTATTAGCCTACTGAGAAGGCTTATTGTGGAAGCAGTGTGTTTGACATTCTTTCAGTGGGGACTGTTTTGAAATAAACAAGTGTTACTTACTTTGGCACAAACTGATGAGATAAAAATGATCCTGAATCCAAGCACCCATTATAACTATAATTAATTACTGTTCAATTTAATTTCAGTTTGCCAAATTCTTGAATGTGACCAGACCCAATTAATGACAATATTATTGCCAGGGGTAAAGTGTGCTTGCTGATCACATCATGAAAATAGTGCAGTGTCTGCATGTAGGGCAGTAAGCATTTTATACACATTGCATGAAAAGTCAGGTTCTCATACATTTTTCCTAAAATTTTGTATTTAGAGAAGTGTACATTTCCAGGTAAAATAGCATATTTGCCTTTACCAGTAATTTAGAAAAAATGAGATTTCCTGTATTAGCTACCAATTTAAGTGACTAATATTTCTTGCTCATTCTGTTACATAATTGTCTGGATCACTTAATCAAAAATACACAAAGTCTTCTCAAGAAAGCTATATAAAACCCTGCCTGGAAAAGGAAAATGACTACCCAGACTGCTGACTTTGTAATGAATGAAATACATATTTTTGGGAAAAGCACAAACCTGTTGTGATTTATCTCACTTGCTTCCAGATTTCCCACAACTTCCTTGATTTTTCTCTCACATGCTTGTTCCTTCCTGCCTGAAAAGCATGTTGCTTAAATATCATAATGATTATAAGATACCTTCATGTAGCCTAACATCTATAGCACATGTGGGTAAAGCACATGCATATCATAAATCTAGATTAAAAATTGAGATAGTATCATCTGTAAATGCTAGTCCTCATAATTTTGGAATATAATGTCTTTATAAAATTTCCTGTGTACATTTCTTTGATTCCAGCACGACTCGTAAATGCACTAAGATAACAAGAGCACTTCAACACTTACTATTTAAGTAATTTCAAGAGTTTCAATACAAACAAAAGCTTATCATGCAATAAAGTATCTGTTAAAAACTCATTTTATATCTTTGGGCAGCTTATTATCTAAACTTTAAAATAAGTTCTAGGAACTTCCTCTGCCCCAGCTGGATCAGGGTCTCCCATTTCCTTCTAAGAAGTGTTTGCATTTTTCAAGCAGGGATAAAAACTGTAACACATTGTCCTTTGAGGAGGTAGCAGTGAATGTCCTTATTAATGTTACCTTCCTTTCCTTTTCTTCCAGGGAGGAAAAAAAAAGGCAAGGGGAAGCAAGGTAGTCTTTATAGACCTGAGAGGTTCCTGAATATGGGAAGTGTCAGAAGAACAAAACTTGATCTGAAGTGCAAATGTGGTACATAATATACAATAATTGTTGCAAACAGGGATATAATAATAGTTAATAGCAATAGGAAACCTGCTCCCACTTCCTGCCAACGAAAGCATACAATGATCTGCAAAATCTTGTTTTCTCCATGGCTTACAGAATATAGTTTATAAATCATTTTTAAAAAGTGAGTGATGAAAAAATCACATCCCCTTTGAAAACCAGCTCTTTTTACAGACATACTGTGAACTACTCTAACTTACCGTAGACTTCAGCTTTTATATCAAGTCATCATATTTGGTAAAGATGGTGGTTTCAAAAAGGAAGTAAATCCCAGCATTTAAAATTCAATATTCAATCTATGTTTCTTTATGAAACAGTTTCCTATATTTTTCCCTATTCCACTAATACAGCCCAAGTCTTTTACTGAATGTTTCTGTTTGTTCTACTTTTGTTGGATTTCACATAACCTTTTCTCTGAAAACAAGAAGGAAAAGTGCAGTTGCTGCTGTCTCCATCCTCTGCTATTATGTGAATTGGCACATCCACTAATTCTTGATTACACAAATGCTCTCCATGAGCTACTGGGCCAGCTTGCAGACTTCCTTATTGTTCTCCAAGTACCTCCTTAGGTACACGCTCCTAAGGTGTGACTTCTTTTTTGTAAGGCCAGAATCTAAAATTACAATTTTACATTACTGCATTTAACAATTTCTGTTAATTTAACCCTCTTTGTGTCAAAATTTTTGTATAAAATTAGATTTGATTTCAAAACTTAGCAGAATACTTTTGGTTGGTCGGCTGGGGTTTTTTGCTTGTTTGGTTTTTGTTGCTTCTTTATATTGGAGTTTGAGTGTAGGTATAGTGGAAAACAAAAAGGCTGATAAATTTCATTTTGAAAGAAAACTGTGTTTGCTTTGCCTAAATGAAAAACAGATGCAATTTGAACTATTTTAACTGAGTTTGTCTAAGACCCCAATAGCTTCATGCTCTATTTGTTTTAGAAGTGTGATATGAAACTTAAATATGACCTGTATGTTCTACTAATTCCAGATACTTCCTGCATTATCTTCAATTAACCAGCATTCCTCTTTTTAAGATTCATGTGACAATATCTAAAATTTGATTTAAAATTTCCTCTACCAAACAAAAATCAACGACGATTTTATCTTTTAGTGAAATTCAAAGTATTTAGTGAAACACAAATAAAAAGTGATTTGATCTTTTATTGAAATTCAAATAATTACTTACGTCAATTAAAAGGCTGTTTTGTAAAAATTAAAAAATTTAATTTGCAAGAATTTGCTATGAAATACTTATATTATCTAAACTGTCCTTTATGTGTAATCAAAGGTAACTTTTAATCAAAACTCAAGTGAATTTATCTTTCAATAGTGTTTTCTCACTAAAATTGTATTGTTTAGTAGCTGTAAACGGTTTTTTCCAGTTCTAAGCTAAACCAAGGATCATATATCTTGAACTGCTCTTTTGACTAATTCTGTTAGCATTCTGTTTGAAATCAAATATCTAATTAAAGATAAGAGGGCAGAATGAGGCAAAACACATTCTGTGTTTCAGTGTGAGAAATCAGAAGACTGCAGCTTGTGGGATTCAGTCCAAAATGGTTATCTTTATTTTCAAATTTGATTGTTTTCACTCTTAACTAAAGAGTCTTCAATGTGCTTTTTTCAACTGCCTAGACTAGCCCTGACCTTAAGCAAACCAAAACAAAATCTCTACAACTAAAGAGACAGAGATCCTGTCCTATTTTCGTAATATGCAGCTATCCAACATGCAAACCATGACCTTTCAGCATACTACTTTTCTTGAACTAGAAAATTAGTAAGTATTCCTCAGAGTAAGCAAGGTCATATTTGCTTACTTACTGAATTCAGTGGAGTCTGACTTTTACCCACAGTTGGTCTGTAAATTGCAAGAAAAGTATTTCCTGGCTTTGGCTAGACACATTGCAGTGAAGGATAGTACATCCCTCCTATCAGCACCTTCTAGAGCAGTTATATGACCTGTAGCAGTTAATTGTGGAACCTATGGGTGTACACCTGTCTCCCTTTCTCCCTTCCTCCCGTTCTTCCTTCTCACCCTAGTCAGATAAGGGCTACATCCATCCTGACTGTGTTCTCAACTGTAACTGTCATAAATTACGTGCATTACACACTGATCTCTTTTCATTTGTACTACTGATAAACCAGATATGTATAGCAGGATTTCCAGATCTCAAACATGATCCTAAAGAGTCCATTCTTGATAATCATTATGCAACATTATGTTCAAGAAATCTGAAAGTTCTTTTCTTTGGAACTATTTTGAATTAGGTGTTTGACTAAGGTTTAAGATAAAATAAGGTATATGCTTCAGACATAAAGAATGGATTACTATATTTGGAACACAGTGAAAAAAGTTAAGACAGGGAATCAAATGTGCCAAAAATTTAGAAGTGACATCCTCTTTCCTTCATACTATACTTGTTAGAAGAAAAGACCAAACAACACTATACTATTAAGTTATTACTTTCAGTGAGTACAGTTTATTTTGGCTGAATTTATTTTCCTGAAAGTTAGTAACCCCAAAAATGTGGTTACTAAAATATCTCTGATGGTAGATTTAGAAAAGATCAGCTGGAATTAGGTAGAAAAGAAAGACTTTTAAGCAAATGAAGCTATTTACTTTATAAGATCAGTTTACTTGTAAAGGAGTCTATGAGTTTGCTTCTATTTATGTTTTCGTCATTTAAAACAATTAGAATAGGTTGTCTCTCTTTGTGGCAGTTCAAAGCACTATCTGAGTTTAAAGAAATTAAGCATATGACCTACATCACATCCAAAAGTCCTGGAGGAAAAAAAAAAGAAATTTACTTAGATCACTGAGTTTTCAGCTGCCAAGTTCCCAGACTACTAATTCCCAGATGTTAGATACCTTGCATCATCACAGTTCAGTAGTGTCTAGGTAGAATCACACCTTGATGAATCAGGTATGCTTGCACTATGTGTTTTTCTTCCTTTACAAAAGGGAAATATATGCCTGATTAGAAGCTGATGATGCAAAACTAGCATTAACATCTGGGAGATTTTCATCATTACAATTGCTCCTTCTTAATTCTGTTCCTGAAGTCACCTCGAAGTTGAACTGAACTTGAGCCTGCGAACAGGGCACCTTGCACATGATATAATTATGCTGGGCTAAGGGCATATTGAACATCTGCATATAATTCTGCTTATATTTTTTACTTAATTTATGGCATTTTCTAGAAAGATTATGAGGACAAGTGTCTTGGTTTGAGACAAATTAGGGAAAGCACTCTGGAAGGAACGTCTCCTCCAAAGAAGGCAGGATTCAGCCGCCCCTCCCCCACAGGTTCGGAAAAAAAATTTTCTCAGAGGAAAGTGAAAAAA
>QWTY01031427.1:0-12947 GCA_008033365.1 Pseudorectes ferrugineus
TTTTTCATTAAAATGGAAAATGTCAGTAAGCAAATGCTCAGCACTGCTACAACCCACAGTTATTTTTGGAACTGGATACTTGATATACTACAGTTTATTGTCAGTACTTTGCTTATACTCACACTTCAATATGAGTACTCATATTGAAGTGGTATAATATTATTATTATTATTATTTAATTATTAACTTTTAAGAACTACTGTGTTTTGAAAATATGGAGTTAGGTGATTGGTTTGTTAGTATAATTTCTGTTTCTTTGATAAAAACCTACACAACTATGGCTACTGACCTTGGAGTGCCTGAATAGAGATGGCTGGTCCAAGAGGGCTTTGAGTATTCCAATGTGTTAACTTGCAGGTATAAATGACAGCAGATTGGTAAGAATTATCGGCCAAGACATAAATAATAACAGTAATTGCATTTTGACTATCTTTATGGATATGAAATTAGCCACTTCTAGAACCTAAAGGAGAGATCTGGGGAAGCTGAAGGCTCACGTGTAGTTCAGATGCTGAAACATGCAGCTGCATATTTTGTAAAATCTTATGCTGCTATGTTTCATTTTAAGCAATAGACTTTACTTTATATGCAGCAATGCAAAACCAATTTATTCAGTATCTTCCAGTCAGAATTCACTGTAGAAAAGGAGTGTACAGTACTCAGGGAGTTCAAAAGAATGCACTTACAAAGGGACCAAAATCACCCTAAATTTTCCATGTTAAAAGTAACATATACTTCTGTAAATGAAGTTTGAAATAATAGAAGTTAAAACAATATGTAAAGCTTCTCATATTGTGTTCTGGTATCTTTGTAGGAATTATGTTTTGGGTTGAAATGTGAGTATTTGGAGCTATATGGCAAGACAGCAGCTTTTTAGGGTTTGTTTATTGTTAGAAATGATTTATTAGTCGAGTATTTTCATATGTTTTAAAAGAAAGAGAGAATGTTTGCCATCATAGCTGTAATGATAAGTTATTTACAGCAGAAGAGACTGGACCAAATATTGATATTCAGCCTTCTGATGCAGATTAGTTTGCAGCTAAATTTGTCTTTTTAAATAAGAATTCAGTTTACTGAATTAGAAATCTAATTTGCATTCTTGATAGCTTAAGGCAAATGTGGCTTACACTAAAACCTCAGTTTCACTGTGAGACTTGTGTGTACATCACCCTACATGGGTAGAGATAAACTGACTCTGGTAGGTGCTGGCTGTGTGCTCACTGTACATAGTTCATGGAATATTGGCGCACAAGAGAACAAAAACAAGGTGGTTTTTTGTTTTGTTTTGTTTTTTGTTATTATTCTCTTTGTCACCAGCTCATTTTTCAAAAGTTAATGGGGCAGCAAAAACGAATCCTTTGTGAGGCAGCTGTCATGGGCACGTTACATAGAGTGGAGCACTTTACGTGGGGCCAGTGCCAGTGTGGGGAGTGGCCCCGGCTCTGGATATCTGGTGGTCAGGAGTCAGATGTCTTAGAGACATGGCCAAGACTTTATTAAAAGTAATGGTAAGGATAGGGGTGTCTCAAGTTACATTTTTGAGTGTGCATTTAAGTGTCTTCTGAAGCTCTGTGCGCTCAGCAACTGCCACTTAAGTCATTGGGGAGTGCTGACACTTGAAAAATGAAGAACCAGATTGGTTTTGGTGCTCTGCTTTTAAGCTCATATTTATCTTCAGGTGCCCAGTTCTGAAAGATCTTGTTCAGGATTGTAGTAATGATAGTACCAATTGTTCTGTGAAATTGTAATTGAGCTGTTGGTTTCAGCTTCCCTGAAGTTGTGTCTCCATTGAGAGGCTGGCTGTCACCTTTCCAGCATTAGGGACGGTTGGAATTTGCTTGGGATTAGAATGCTGGGGATATGTGAGAATGTTTTGTCAATTTACATTTCTACCGTGCTTTTATTGTTTCAGACCTGAAATATAAAAATTAGCTTCTGTTCTCTTTTATACTCCAATAGAACTTTTCAGGCAGTTACTTTTGTTACTTTATATATTGGAGGGATTTTTTCTAATTAAATTTTTTTTATGTTTGCTCTTAGTATTTAGCTCCAGATAATTTAGTACCTTAATAGGAACAAACCTTAGCTGGCTAATGAGAATTGCCTATTACTATCAAATTATGAGCTTTATGGTCAGATTAAGATGGGTTTTAAAAAACATTTAAATGCCTCTCATTTGTCAAGGAAAAGGTGAGTTATGATCTTTGTTATTAGGTTTGGGGAGGTTCTATTCCCATCCCGTAACAGAATACCAGCAAATCTAATGTCACCCACATATTTAAAATTCAACATATGACTTGCTTTGAAAAGCAAGTGTACTTGCCTTTTTTTAAAAAGGTGGACATAGTGAGTTACAATCTAGGGGTTTTTTTTCACACCTATAGAAAAAATGTATCAGCTTCATTTCTTAATTTAGCAACCAACTTCAGGAGGAAATTTTCTTTTCAAACAAGACAATGGACAAAAAGCACAGTGTTCCTGTAAAGGGACTGGATACTACCAATTCCCATTTCACATGCTCCTATGTCTGTTTTTAGGGGGCAGATTATTTTGTAAGTGCTGCATAAGGAAAAAAATAGCTCATTTTCTGCCACAAAGTGTCGGTAGTTTCATTGTGGACGGTATCAGCTGGCAAAAAGAAACTTTAGGAACTTTTCCCCCATGAATTCAGCTGGAAGAGGCAGTCCTTGGTTTTACAGAGGTCCTGCTGTTTCAGAAAGCACTGCTAGCAAGTGGCAGCATATGAGCTACCTGGCAACCTGCTTTTATGTTACTTTCTTTTGAAAAACGTGGATGCCCTAGTTTCTGCAGTATGATAGCAGTCCTGTTAGAACTAGCTCTGAGGGTTTGACTGTAATATTTCCCTGGTTTCTGAGATTTGCAGCTATTAATTCTTGAGGCCCTCCTGCCTTAGAAACCCAAGTGCTGCATTTCCTCATGCTGATAATATGGTAACTACTTGTGTCAGGGATGAAGCTTCACTTGACACTCAGGAAACAAAGATAAAATTCAGCAGGTTCAACTTAAAATGATCTAAAAAACCCCATTGCTTAACTCATAATGTCCATTCTTCAGCAAAGGGAGGGTAAGCATTGTGGGGAGACATTAACAGTTCTTTAGAAATAAACTTGTAGTTTGTGTCAGCCTGCATATGTCAAAGTCTTTTTAGAAGTAGTCACATTTGTAGAGGTATTTTGCCTTTTTAATATACCTTTTCTTAAAAAAAAAATAGTGAATTGGGCCCCAGATTCTTTTAACACTTCAGATTTGTACTTCACATATGTGAATGGTCCAGTACAAAGAAACAGACAACTGTAGGGTACTTAAAGGAAAACATAAAAGCGCAAGCGTTACTAAGCCTGTGTTTATGAGTTTATAGGGTTGGGGCCATCAAAGAAAACATCCCTCCTGCTCTCCTTCTGCTAATAAAAATATATATAGGTGGTGAAGTTACTTGAATAAGCATCTGTCACACGTGGTGGGGTTTACTGAAGGAGAGTGGAAGAGAACATAACTGGAAAACACATCATCTATTTGAACAGCGCTTGCTGGTGTCCTGTAGCTAATATTCTGAGATTTTCATGTTTGTTAAACAACTTGAAGCTGCTTAAAATAAATACTAATGACTACTTTTGCATCTGTATTCTATTTTTGAAAGTAGGTGAGTAACTTGAAAATTTCCATTTGTATGGGTAAACTTCATAAAACCTAGTTGTATGTGGCAGGTGGCAGAAAAACTAATTTGTTTTGAGCACAGCTTTCCTGTATGTCCCTCTACTAATTTTTTTACACTTCTCTAAGTTCAATTTATGTAATCTTTTAAAAATAGCTTTCAAAAATCAATTTCAAATACCTTTGGATTAATATTAAGTTGGTAGCTAGGGGAAAATAATTTTTATTTTCAGATAGTTTTTATTTATGGCTCTGGTAGAAAAATCTTACTGTAAGTCTAGGAAATGCAGTGTTCTGTAGGACTGTAAAGTTAGCTGTATTTAGGGGGCTTTTATTACCTCAGTGGGACCCACCTAACTTTTATGTCAATTCTGGAGCAGGTGAAGGGAAGAGTGAACTATGTTTTTATTTTAAATATTTTTCCCTATATATTATTTTTGTAGGTCTTTTTAAAATAAATTATTATATGCTGGAGATTGCAATTCCACTATAATATCCCACAATTCCAGTGTACAGTATCAGATTGTTTGTATTGAAAAGAATGTATTTGATAAGTTAACAGGAAGAGTTATTTTCAAACTGTACTGTGTTTGTGTCTAGCTATTGGAAATACTTTTCCTATAGAAAATTAAAATTATATGTATATGACCTCATATATACATTTGGATTAACTGTCTAATGATTACCCTAGGGCTGCTATAAACTTCTCTAAATAATTTAAGAATTGCCTCTTTTTAACTGTTTTAAAGCATTTTTTCTTGTCTTTTTTTTTTTTTTTGGCAGAAAGTAATTTTCCCTTGCTATGGATACAGTATGCTCAGATTTGCATATGTGCTCTGTTTGGGTTTCAAGCTGAAAAAAATGTATAAAATGTGTATAAAGAAAAGTGTAAATAAAATATTTTTAATCTTTAAACACTCTTGTGTAAACTTTGTAATACTCAAAAGTGTAGTGTGGACCTGGATTACTTTCTCCAGGACTTCAGAGATGTCTCAGTTAAACAGCTCCTCAAAACTGTCTTGTTGCAATGTTTGTGTAAGATTTTGTTAAAGTTACCCCATCACGTTGGATGTGCTTATATAAGCAACATCAAGCTTTTCTCTTAACTGTATTTTACAGTCTTCCCAGTTTTAATTGCTGTAATGCATTTATCTGTTTACTCTGCATTTCAAGCTTGAACGAATGTTTGGAGTTGACTTGGTTGTGACATTTGTCCCCCAGTGTGAAGGCATGAATTAAACTGCCAAGACTGAACACCCAAGGCAGCCTTTGGTGTTGGTCAGCAGCCAGGAGAGAGCGTTCCCTGCTGTCAGGTACAGGGGATCGAGGGCTCCCGGCCAATGTGTGCTCATCACACACTTGGGCCTCAAAGTGCCAGGAGGCCAGGTTATACTTCTTAACGTTTCCTGTAACAGGAAGGGGAAGCTTCATTTCAGGATTAAAGTGTCAGATCAGCACTCAATACCAGGGAGGGGGAGCAGGGTGGGAGGGCAGGTAAAACAGGTTATAATCTTATTCTCTCAAGCAGTCCGATGAAAGCCTGCCTTGCCAGTCCGTTGCCACAATTTTCCTTTCGTTGTTACTATTTTGTCAAGTCTCTCTCAGATCAAAGCCCCTGGTTTAAAAGTCTGCTGTCAAGAATGCTTGAAAATAACTGTGGTGTCTTTATTTTTTTTTCAATATTGAGTTCTAAAATAGCATTTAAATTTTATTTTAATAATTCAAATTACTTTAAACTTTATTTGCATAAAGTAACTTCCCCCATGCTCCCCTCCTTCCTCTCCTTTTTTTAGTAACTTCTCTTCATCCTACACAATGTACTCTTTAATGGGAGAATGCTGTGGATGAATTAATGGGAGGAAGGGCCACTTTTAATTGTGATATGTCCTCATTTTGGGTTCAAAAGGAGACCAAATGCATTAGACTAATACAGTGGAAGAGAAGATGACAGTCTTCTCACACTGGAAATATTACTTCCATTTCTTTTTGGTCGCCTTTTTAGTTTCCCTTCTCAGGGAGCCAGGTTGAATTTTTGGCAATACCTTTTTTCCAAGATGTCACAATGCCCGACTTACTCATTAGCACCTCTAGCTGATCAGGCATCTCAAACAAAGTTTCCATTGTTTCACTAAGAGCTCTCACATTTTGACTGGTTCATACCAAATTCTTCACTTTTTTTTTTTTAGTATGTGGCCTTATTTTTTGGCAGTAGTCAGTAATCTGTGTTCGCTTGTTTTGTATTTATGAAATTGATGTTATTTTGGCAAAGGGCTTATTTGATGAATGCCTTCTATATTCTTTGCTATAAATTATCCTTGTTGACATGAAATTCCCAATTTCAACAGATATTCCCCCTTTGTTATAGATTGGGGTTTTGGGGTTCTGGTTTTTGTGTTTGGGTTTGTTTGTTTCTTTCTTTTTTTAATCCATTAGCTTCATAATACGCAAGGCAAAGTGTTGCTTTGGGTGATGCACAGATTCTGTATCAGTTCTGAACCTTTTGAGTTCATAACATACTTGTGGATACGTGATCCCCTACCCAGCCTCTAGCCTGTCAAATCTCGCTGATGGTTCAGTGTCATCCTTTAACTCAAGTACAGCCTTGTCCAACGCAACTTTCTTGGCACGTGCAAAAACTTCATTCAAGGGAGAGGGTAGCGAGTATGTGTAAAGGCAGCTTCAATTTATTGTTTTCATTAACACTTTCCACTTCTACATTCAGTTCTGTAGTTGTGCTGACAGGTGCTTTAGGCAATGTTTACAGGTAAAAATAAACCTCATCATGATGTCTGTTGAAGCACGCAGTGACTGGTCAGTCATCTATCCATTGGAAAGTCATCTATCCATTGGAATGAAGGCCAGCATTAAGCATCATATGCTGAGCACCAAACATTCCACATTGATGGTATGTGATACTTAAAGGAACTAAAAAGTACTCTTTGCTGTGTATCTGATATCTGTCAAATGTCTCCTGCTGCTGTCACCCTTGGTAGCATTTCTCCCATATTACAAATAATGGTTGTTCAATAAGTGGTGCGGAATAAAATACCTGTTTCCTAATGAGATAGAAGGCTTTAATGGTTAACCCTTTTATTGCACTATTTTATTTTACCAGACAGCTATGTCTGTCTTTGGATTAAACTGGCAGCCTCCTTTCCCACAGCCATTTCAATACATCTTCAGGCATGTTCTAAACGTGGTTTGTTTGGAGTTTGTCATGTGGTTCATCTCACAAGTTTGAGTTACACCATATAATTATTTTTTCTGTATGAGAATCTCCTCTTTCCTGTGGTAAATTGTGCATGCTATGGGTCTGTTTATATGTACTTGAATACTATTGATGAGACTTTCTGACTTTAAGATCCTTTCTTTGTCAAAGGAATTATATAATGCCAACTGAAACCAAGTATTCCCTCTGTGTTTAAGTTCTGTCATTTCAGGGTAAAAATTCTAAGGTGGTCAGTGTATTCCTCTTGTGTTTACCTTCCCAGGTTGCTGAAGTCATACAAAATGCATGGCATTGTGCTTCTGGTGTCAGTGTAAGGCATGGCTTATGTGCTTCCCCTATGTTGGTATAGTGATGACCTTCATTTTCACTCCTGGAAAGAAAGGAATTGCTCTGCTATCATCCTCCACCTCTCAGAAAGCTGGGAAATTTGTGCCCAGGAAAGAGTCCTAGTTATGTAGGTGTCCTTGGCTGGCTGAGGATGTTCCATAAGTGTGCATAAGGATGATACATGTGCCTTGTATCACACACACTCTCTCTTCTTCCTCTGGCTCTTACAGGTATTTCTGCAAGGATTTTTTCGTCTAACACAGGTGGCAACTTGATACCAAGAACTTAATTTTAACTTACTATAATGAAATCCAAAATACTAAAGTTTCAGAAGACATTTCAGAGGACAAAAGCCTTTTTTAAAATCTGTATGTTTCTTCTCCTCCTGATTTGGAGTTCATTTATTGCAATCAGGAAGTTACTGTCAAGTAATAACTTTTCCTAATCTTTCTCCTGACAGATTATCCAAAGCACTGAAAAGCATTATGTAGTTGGAAGAAAAAAAAAAGGTGATGATAATTAACTGAACTGAAGCTTTTAGTTGAATGATTTTTCATGGTCTTAAAGTTGGGAACTGATCCAATTAACAACCTTCTGGGAAGCATTTTAGCTGTTTTCTGAAAGAGATGGATTTTGGCTTAGTGCTGTTCTCTGAAAACAAGGGGAATGAGACCGACCTCTACATAAGTTAAATAAACTAAATACCTCAGCCAAGGAAATATTGGTACAAAATTGTTAACACCCAAATAATAACCAACTGTACTCTGCAGAAATTATGCTCCTTAAAAAGTGATCAGAGTTTCTCAATTTTAGTTTTGTCCTAGCTTTGCTGTACAGAGATTTTTATTTTTCCCATGGTAAAAATTAATTACAAGAATGTATTTTTTGCTAAACTTGTTAAACCAGTGTAGGAAGGCACAGAGAGATCTGCTCTCAGATCTGCACCCTTGTTCAAAGCAGGGCAGAACACATTAAAGTGACTGGAAGGGTTAGCAATTTTCCAGTACTTTAACTTTTGATGATTTATGCATCTGCTATGGATGGAAATCATCCAATATCCTCCAGAGATAATGTCTGGAACCAGACATACAATTTACCTGCTTCATATTCCCATTTTCTGTAACAATGGATTGATCCCTCAGGCTTTTCAATTCATGAAATTGCCACTCTTGATGTTCAGCGAAGTCGCTCTTATTTGTAACACCCAGTTTCTGGGCCCGTATAATACCCTGCATTGTTACATGCAGACAGGAGTAAGAACCTATTTGCTCATGCTTGAGAAATGTGGCATTTTTCTCATCTATACAACACCCAAAGCATGCTAAGGCATTGGTACAAATTCACAAGGCTGAGGAGGTAGTTTTAAATGCTGTGCTCGATGGAGGCAGTTAAAAGTAGAGACTCTGTCAGCCTGTGCTCCACTACCCTGTGCCCCCTTGGTTCCTACACCATGAGCTGCAATCATGCCAGCCATAGCCCTTCTCCAGAGGGAGTAGGGGGTAAACATCAATGGCTTCACATTACGAGAAGTAGTAGGGGATACCATGTATTAAACATATAAGGGATCATTAGGGGAAACTGTCTAAATGACCGTTTTCATTAGTGGTTGTGAGAGACCCCTGGGACATGTCCTAGAGTTTCCTAAATGCACTTCAGGATTAAGCTTGTGTAAGGCTGGGTGTTGCTCCTTTGTGGTGAATGCTCCCAGAAAGGAAGCAGTAGTGGAAGGTACCAGATATGATGGGTTTTAATATGAGGGAAAGGAATGCAAAGGTGCCAGCCCAGCCTGAACAAATGCCATGGTACCACAGAGCAGGGAACTGTAGAAGGACTTCCTGGCTAACGAGTGCTCTTCACAGAAACTGGATTATGTCCCAAAAACGGCATTTTGTTTCCAAAAGGAATGTGTACCTTTAATTGAAAATTGTTTGGTAGACCTAAAAACTGTTATTTAGGTAAATAATGTACTACATTGAATATGCATGTATATTTATGAAGATATGTAAATCAACACATTAATAGGCAAATGAGGTAAAGCTGTTCACATCACCTTGCTAAGAAATTAGGGATTACTGTGAAAATAATTTTTAAGGTAAAAAAAGTTCATGCACAAAATGTAAAAAGACTGGCAACAGATGCAGGACCTTTCACCTTTTAGCCTCAGTTGATTTCCAAAATATATCTTGTTCAACTGAAATCTGAGGTGCATTTGAATTTTGAAAGGAGTTGGGCTTTGTTGTGATGGGTGCTTAAGGGCATCAAAAAGGTGTTTGTGTTCTCACTGCTACTGGTAGCCTGTATCTGTGCTTTATTAGGCAATCCACACGTCTCTGTTGGTGGTATCAACAACTTGTTGATAGAATGACAGAAGAATTGTTCATTGCAGCTGGAAGGAGTGACTGGAAACGTGGAACCAGAGCTACTGGTGGCTGCAGCAAGAAGCCAAGGATCTGAACTAGGGAAGGAACGTTTGCGTTTTTAACCATGGTAATATCAAAAGGGAAAATAGGTGCGGTTGGATTACACTGGGCTTTTTGCATTATACATGTCTCTTTTCTACCTGTCCCTTGTTTCAGATTGTAGGATCTTTATTTGGAAAGCACTGAGTGTGTTTTGGCTGCTGTCAAAATGTGACAAAGCTGATGAGACAACAGATGCTGAAATTCAAGTCCTGGTTTACCTCAGATGTGAATGCAGTAAAGACTTTGCTGCAATTAAAGGTAGGTCAGTGGGAAAGCACAAATAGTTCTGCAATGGCATCTGTCCTTAACACTCAATTTACTTTCTGAATGTGTGACTTCAGACCTTGTAGCTGCCAATAAAGTGCCTCTGACAAATGTTGAAAAACGACCCACCTTAAGTATGAAAAGAAAAAGCACAAGGTAAGTTTCACTCTAAATAAGACAGTATAATTAAATACAAAAATGTGTTCAATTTCGTTTTGGTTGTTTTGTTTTGTTTGTTGCTTTGTTTTGGTTGGGTTTTTTTATTTAGGAAGTGAATACAGTAGAAAGGATGAAGGAGTATTCTTAGGGATATGCAAACTACTCCCCCTTCACAAAGGCACCGTGAAAGGTCTGTCCTGCACCCAATAAAAGCCAGTCCAATTAGCTGCTTAACAAATATGTGCTAAAAGTGACAGGAACCTGAGAAATGGATCATGTGCTTTGGAGACCCGCCTGGCAAAGCTGTGTGCCTGACGTGCCCCCTCCAACTGCTTTGTGTGAGCATTCAGAGCGCCAGGCTCGCAGCATTGGGTGAAGCTGCTTAACAACTGAAGGTTGGATTTACTGGAGCCCTTGTGGTTGTGTATTTTCTATTAAATACATATTTTCAATGAACTTGAAGAGAGATCTGCCAAACAGCATTCTTCCCACTTAAAACACAACACAAACAAAAAGCTCTAAGAGGCAGAATAGCAGTTTATTTTATAAAGACATCAAAACCCAATTCTAAACAGGCTGGCAAAACTGTAGTGGCAAGTCATGGTATTTTAAAAAATCATTTGTTTTCATGAAAAAAGGTTCATGGAAAAACAGGGGAGGTGTTGGGGGTTTTTGTTTGTTTGTTTGTTTTAATATACAAGATGATTTATCATGAAGGAGAACATAAAAATAAACCAGCCTTTCAGAATTATAATGTTTTCCAATGATCAGTGTGAGTAGGTAACTTCATTGGTATTTGATGGACAGATGTTACACACTCACATTTTAACATTAATGTGCGACAAATCAATTTTTTTTCCTACTCTTATAAATCTATGGCAAAGAACTGTAATTGTATTGCTAGTAAAGGACTGATCTTATTTTCCTGACCAACAAATAAACAGGCAATCTAATACAACATTATGAAAGCTCAGACCATAATGGCTAAGGCAGAGGATTAGAGATCAAGTTTCTTAAATTGTATTTCTGCCTGTGCTGACGTAGTTTATGAACTGTAGCGACATTTTCAAGCTTCTCTGAGCTGCAGCTTTCTAAAGGAAATGTGTCTTTCACAAGTGTTTAGAAAAGCCAATTAACCAAGGAGAGAGAAAAATACTGGCATGCAAAATCAAACTGAAATTTGCTAGAGGTTCTTACATTAGAAACAGCCAGGAGTCAATCATGCCAAACCTCTTTATTCTGTGGCCTCAGCAGCTGAAACTGCAGCTCCTTTTTAAGCCTGTCTGACAGTGTTTTGGACTGTGCATAATCCATTATGGCATATATTATCCTTGTCCCAGGGAAATTTTGCAGAGACAACCTCCTCCAGCATAAGAGAACAATACACCTACATGAAAGCTAATATATTTGTATTGTTCTTCTCTTCAAAGGTTTTCCCATTTATTTTAATCAGTCATATCAATGGTTTTAAATATTAACCTCCACATTAACCAAAAAAATGCACTGAAGATGCCTGCGCTAATAAAATTATTTGGATTAATTTTTTTTCAAGCAACCAACTGTTCTTCAGATATTTATATCTGTGTTACATAATTGTATTAATAATTGCTGTATAGCCTCTACATATAAATTGATGACAAAAATATATATTTGTAACATATACACCATTTTATGTCCAGAAAGAATTGGGATTTTCTTTACTGTTCATGTACCAAACTTAAAAAGAGAGTGTTTTTGAAATATTCTTATGTCTGCCCCTGTCACCAAAACTGTCCCGTGCAAAAATTGAGGAACAGTTGATCCTACCCACCCACAGCCTGGGCCTTAGCTTTGGTTGAGAACTCACGAGAGCAGGTGCCATTATTTACCTTGATGTCATCACTCCTCTTGTGGGCTCACCTGTAATTTTGAGCTTTTGACATTTTCTTTCTCAAACTCCATGAGAATTATTAATAAAATGCATCAAGAAATGCAACTGCTTTGCAAACTCCCATCACTCCACATCCTGACAAAACATCCACAAAATGCTGCAAAATCAGTTTTCCATAAACATTTGCCTCACGCTGGTTGCTTATATTCTGTAAATGTAACTGATTGTGCAAAGGATAGTGCAATGGAAAAGAGGCCAGTTAGTGTTCTTCACTCATTGGCCTCTTAGGTACATTTTAGGTTTAACTCTTCCATGCTAAAATCTTTATAACCAAATCCATAATAAAATATCAGTATTGTCTGTGGGTACTGAAGCTCATTTTGTACCATTTGTTCATGGTATTTCTGCTGTCCCATTAATTTGCCTGTTAGGGAGCATTGCCCAGTTCTGCAATGCTGTGGTTAAACTTCTTCCTGCTACAGCTGCTTCTGTCAGGTCTATAAAGAATCTGCAGTAAAGAAATGTAGGAATTTTCTTTAAGAGGGAACAACAAAAATTATCATCACAAAGAAAACCATACAAGGGTGCATACCTTGTCTGTCTTTCCACAGTACTGTTCCTGATGAACTGTTTGCTACCATATTCTTGAGGTGATTCACCTTTTGCATTAAAATTCTTCTAATAACGTTTTGTAGGACTAACAGGGTGCTATTCATATTCTAAAATCAATATTAGCTGTTTTCAATAAACTCTGTTTCTTGAACACCTCCAGGGATGGTGACTCCACCACCTCCCTGGGCAGCCTGTTCCAAGTCCATTTTCTGACAGAACTTTAGCACTCCTCATTTCTGATATTTATCTCCCACTGAGTTACAAGTCAGTCTCCGTGGGATGTACACAAGGACCCTTCCTTGCCACAGATGTGAGCAGAAAAAACTTGCACCTGTCCAACTTACTCAAGTGA
>QWTY01031430.1:0-11142 GCA_008033365.1 Pseudorectes ferrugineus
TCCTCTTGTGCAAGCAGGCACAGCTTTACACCCTGTCGGTGTGTGCCCGTGGCTCTCAGCATCTCTCCAGCTCAGCAGCTGAGGCAGTGACTGCTGGGGAACAAACTCACTCCCCTCCACAGTATCCTCCTGCTCAGCACAGTCATTCCTGGAAACAGGCTGTGACAGTGTCACTTTCCCTGTGCTCCCTCTCTCTATCCTGTTCCCCATCCTCAGCTATGATCTGCCTCATCAGGAAGGCCAGGCAATTTAGGATTTGCACCCGCTCATGCCCTTGCTACTCCCCTGCTGAGGCTAACTAATAAGGAAGCCAATTAACCTAATCTCTGGCATCACTTTTTAAATAACATGGCATTAATCTGCCAGCGTAAATTGTTTTTTAAAGGCAATTTTCTAATTATTTTTGCCACGTTCTTCAGGCTTTCCAGATTCAGGCTGTGTCTGAAGTCAAAAGGAGCTCATACCAATGTTTTCCAGATTTCATTTCGAGCTCTCAGTAAGTTTGACAAACCAATTTGGGAATGTCCTCTGCACATATGTTCCCAAATGGTATTTTATACAGGACTGCAACATTTTTCCACAAGAGCTATTGTCAAAGTAAACTCCCCACACTGGGTGTCTACAGGACAACTAATAGATGCCAATGACATAGACTCAAAGGATCTGATTTAAAAATTAAAATAAGCCCAAGGTACAAGAAAGAGATCATGCAGATTTAATACCTCCCTTCTTGTTATTTCAGCTTTCTCACAGCCTCTAGGTAAATTCGGGGTTGAAACCCCCGCACTGGTTTGACTCATTTGCGTTCTGCTTTCATGTGGTTTATGGTTTCCACAGGGGGAGCCGGCTGAGATCCGCAGTTCCCGTTCTCCTGGGCGGAGGTGTGCAGGGGGTCATGTTCCGTTCAGCTTTCCTTCATGTCACCTTTTCTCCTCCTGCTGTTCACCAAAAAACGCGGTGCTGGCGCCGGGTGCCATCTAGTGGAACCAGCCCCGCGTTCCCTGGGATGAGCATCCCCGTCCTGTCCCCTCTGCTCCCCTCTGAGTGCTGCTGCTTTTCAGAGATATCTGCTGATAACTGCTTGCAGCTGTCTCCATTATAAATAGTTTTGCAAGGCTCTTCTCATAACCCCACAGTTGCACTTGCTGCATTGCAGTTGCCAACTACTCGTAATTTATAGGTACTGCCATAGCATCTGCAGGTCCAGATGTGGAACAGGGAGCTCTCCTGCAAGGGGCTGGGGGAATGTGGAACTCCAATACCATATACACTTATTTTCTAATATTATTTTTCCTAATTCTGGAAAATAAAAATTTAGCAGTACAGGCAACAACCTGAAAAACAGGCACTGAAAATTCTTTTATGGGTTTAATAATGTTGCTCTTACCGAGTCCAATATGACTTATCTTAGTCATTCACATCCTTCACTGAAATAAGGGGAAAAACTTCGTTTCTTGGGGGTTTTTATGGTCAGGCTGGGACTGACCAGAGTGTTTCCCTAACCCAGTTGCAAGATTTCCCTCACCAGAATTAAAGTGTTTTCACACCAGTGCATGCTGCTGGGCCACTGGTGTGATCTGGCACTGCAGGTTCTAGGCAAGAGCTAATTTTGGATAGATATCCAAGGGGTACTTCTGTATTTAATCTTTTGCTGTGGCCAGCAGAAATGTTACACTTTTTTCCAGTTGTGTTTGCATTCCCCAAAATAAAGCCCAGCACAAAACATGTTTTTTCAGACCTCCTAGCACTCACCCAGTTCTGCATGAACCATTTCCCTCTGGACACAGCCCAGTGGCAGAGATTAGTGCTGACCCCCTCGCAGGAGCTCTTAGCACATCCAGCTGGGACGTGTCAGTGGGAGCTTCCAAATGTTCTTACCAGGATCAGGGAGAAAATCAGCAGTTATTCCCACTCCTCACTGATTTTGCATTTGAGAAGGAGGGAATTGTGCACAGTTACTCCTAAGCAGAATCCGTATTTCTTACCGGATTTATGTGTTGGGCTCAGAGGAACATGGTAAGCACATAACAGGAGCACTCTTGGAGCTGAGTTCAGCTCTTCCTGCCTGCACTGCCAGGGTCTGTAAAATCCTGCACGAGCACCCCATGCTGAGCTCCAGTAACTTCAAGAGAAGTCCCAGGAGTGGAGTGAGTGCACGAAACGTGCTGGAGATCCACAGAAGTGGTAACAGGGAGAGGAACTAAGCCGGTGCTTCACTGTGGGTAAATTTTCAAAGTGATGTCTATAGATCTCTCTGCAGAGCTCTCACTATTCTTCCTTTTTTTTTCACAAGTCACTGGCAGAAAAGAAATGGACTTTAAAGTTAATTAGACAAAACTTAATCAGTTTTGTATGTATCCTATTATATGTTTCAAAAGACAAGAAGTTTACCCTAGCACGTGTTCCCATTTCCATGTTCGCAGCAAAAGGAAATTGCGTTTCATTATTTAAAATCATGGATAAAAGAACTTCAGGGAACTGAATCTACTTCAGTCACCTGCCCATTTGACCAAGACTGCTCTATTTTATTTTGATCTGGCCTGTTATGCATCGTCTCTGTAGCACTAAAAAATCCTGTGCCTCAGTGTCCCCATCTGCAAAGCAAGAAGAGAAATTGTACCTACCCAATGGAGGCAATATGCAATAATTATTGTAGAGACTACTGCACAATATCACTCTAACATTTATAAACTTGTATTAGTGCCCACATTTTATTTTAAGAGGAAAACGTACAGTATTTAATAAAACCCGTTTTCAGCTAATTAAATTTTACTTAGAGCAGCTGAATATTTTCCCCCAAGAATGATCTGTAGAGGTTGAAATAAAATCTTTATGAAAAGGTATGTAAAACCATATGAAAAGGTGAAATTTGTTAAATAAGTAAAAAAATATATTCTGCAGTTCGATGAAGAACCTGCTATTTCTACTCCTTCTCTCTCCTCCCTCTCTAATAATTATCATTCTATAGATTTTATCACATTTTGAGATAGTTTATATAGTTAATTAAGGCACTTCTGCACAGTGTGGTGGCTTTTATGCCAGACTATAAATAAGAACATCCTCATGATGTCAGATGCTTTTTCAGTTGCATTTTGACAACAGAAAACTGGCCCTGGGAATGGTTACATTTGGAAGCTTGATCATGGAGCCTGACCTTACATCCTCTGATGTGGACAGGAATTTTTCATCTGAGCTTGCTGGCATTTGGCTCAAGCCCTGATGGAACTGTTTGGCTTCTTGCTTTTTATAATATTCCGAATTAAACACTCTGTAGATCACTGGAATAGTGGTTAAATCACATACCAGCTTATTGCTTATGAATACATTTTGGGCCTCTTTGAAAAGAAAGAACCAGCATTTCATTAAGCAAAGCTGCTATTTGAGCATCACTCACTTCCAAGCTGTGGCAGGTTGAAAGCAGCTCAGCCTGGAAGGCAGTTCAGGCAGGGCTCGTGGCTGTGCTGGTGGGAGGAAATCCACTTCAGCAGCTCAGCACCGTATCATTTCCCCAGGGGATGCTCACCTATGTTGGTCACTGCACAGCATTTTTTTTTATTAATGTGAAATGTTCCTTTCTTGTGTGGGCAAAGCAATTCCTACCACATGCTTCTTTCTTCCAGAATCAGTTGTGATGTGGGTGGACACCTTAGAAACCATGTGTAGCGATAATAATAACGAATGGTCCCCTGAGGGGAGGATTTGATATTAAGAATTATAGTAATGACTGAAAAAAAAAAAAAAGAACTTGGGTAATTAATAGTTAGACACAAATGTTAGCACTTTAGCAAAGAAAAGCCCAGCAACCAACCTCCTTATGTGTTACAGAAAAGGTCAATAGCTTATGGCTCATCAAAAAGAAGAAAAAAAAGAAAAAGAAGAAAGGTTTGAAGCAAACTCTCCCATTGTGTTTTTCTGAGACAGCACCCCCTGAAATGGAGGCAGGGTTCCTATTAAAGTCTAAATCTTGAATAAAATGTGCTTCACTGGTGAGAAACACGTCTGCATTTGGAAATGTTTTTGTGCCTCAGGATGAATAAACCTCCCCTGGACCCCAGGGCTGCGGCAGCCTCCAAACCACAGTCACTGCTGGGGGGTTCATGCACTTCCTGACACTGCCACCACCAAAAACTGGTTCCTTGGCATGGGTATTCCTCCTTTTTCATACTCAGCAAGGTTGAGTTAGTACAGATTTTTGACAGAAAAGGGAGATAAAGGTGAATGAGATGGAAGAGGATGAGGATGAAGGAGAATTTATAAAATGATGGTGCATAGCACCAACTAACCACAGCCTGTACAAATGCTGCTTCCATGCATCACCTTCCCAGGAATAAAATTGTAGGTGGATTTTCATAGTGGGAATCAGGAATTTTTGTTTGCATTTTTGCCCTAATATTCAAGGTCCTGGATGGGGTTTCCAATAGGACAGGAACAAGAAACACAGGTTTCCCCAGGGAGCTGTTTTTGCTCCACTGCCATGGGTCTGTGGAGACACCCTGTAGGGTGAGCCTTGATTATTCATTGCTGTGGTTGGGTGATAAGCTCTTTCAGCCCACTAAACCCTCAGTGCACTGCTGTTTGATTACACAGCACAAGGAATGTGCATCCTACAAAAAACAAACTTGGTTTGTTTGTGGGCACCTGAAAAAAAATCAGTTTTGAGGACCCAAACCTGCAAGGTTATGGGCATTTCCTCACTGTTGTGGGGTTTAATGGGTCCTGGGCTCAGGTCACATAGTGAGGGCCATATAGGGACCTGTGCCAGCCACTGAGGACTGTACAGTGCCCCAGCTCTGAGAAATATGTAGAAGTCCATGCCACAGCTCTCGTGCACCCCAGCCGTGTCCTGGGGCTCCCTGTTGTCCTTGCTACTTGGTGCTGTGACCCTCCACAGGTAGTCACTAACCAAATTTAGTAGTCTTAAAATGCCTTGTTATCCCAAAATGGGCATCCTGAACCCCTAGGGAGCTCAAAACATATGGGGAAGAAGGGTATGGGGATATTTGGAAAGCAAGAGGGGACCTCTGCGTGGAGCATGGATGCTACAGCCAGATTTTTCCTTGGCACAGTAACCACTGAGAAAGTCTCTTTATGGCAAAGGTGATAAAATACCTGGCTGATAGCCCAGACTGTGTCACTCCAGCCCTGATGCCTCTTCACCCCTTACCCCCCTTACCCCAACATTCACTGAATGCTCCACTAGAAATTTGAGGAGATAAGACAGGAATAGAAAAGGTTTCTTTCCCATGTCACACATGAGAAGGAGATAAGAGGAATGAAAGGACCTTCCATATGCAGAGCCCTGAAGGCAGATGTTATTACCCCCTTTCAAATGCAATCATTCCCTCTTGTGTGGGTACTTCAGGTTTATACATCTCCGTTATGGGGCAGAAGTGCACAGCTAGAGTGCTGGTTTTGTCCTTTGGATAAGGAGAGTATTTATTGCCACCCACTTTTAAACCGTACCCAAAACCAGGCCAACTGTGGTGGTGTTTAAAAGTGATCACATCACTGTTGATAAAAAATGGAAATAATGGCACAAATAAGTGTATGCCTTGTAAATTTTAACCAATGATGACACAGTCTGTGTGGGGAGAGGCTGTTTAGAAGGGTGCTTCAATTCTCCTGAGAACCCACGCAAACCTCCAGGATCTCCTTATCCTGTTGACATGAGAAGAAATAAGATTTGCTCAAAGACTTAGTTTTTAAAAAGAAAACGGAGAACACTGAGTCATTCTGGTTTGGTTTGAAACCAAGTAACACAGGCTGTTAAATTATTTTAGAGCACAAGCCCAAGAATCAATCACTTGCCCAATTAGGAGTGTGACCTAACAGCCAGTGAAG
This sequence comes from Pseudorectes ferrugineus, assembly GCA_008033365.1. Lineage (NCBI taxonomy): Eukaryota > Metazoa > Chordata > Aves > Passeriformes > Pseudorectes > Pseudorectes ferrugineus. The sequence goes on from QWTY01031430.1 coordinate 5,842, forward strand.
TCTTACTGTAACGAGGCACTTCTGCTGTCTCTGGTGGTAGGAGATCATTTCTGTATCTCATTTTATGTACTAATAATCCCATATTGCTCTCTGCAGGCACCACATCATGCTGCCATATTTTTATTAGTGTTGGAAAGTCAGACAAGGTCAGCTGGATGGAAAATGCTCAGGTTTCATCACAAACATCCTTTCCTGTAGATTGGCAGAGTTGCTCAGAAGAACCACATTCAACCCAGGCTCATCCAGAAGACCTTCCCAGCTCATTCGTAAACCTCTCAGTGCTTATCAAGTTGTTTCTCTTCAACCTGCATTTTTTTTTCCCCGTGTTTTGGACAGCTGATCTTTGGCTAGCTGCAATTCTGACTAGCCTTCTTGATAGCATCCAAATATTTAGATTTTCAATTTTTCGTGTCTCTGTTGTAGATAAATACTCACGAAACCCTGGTAAATCCAGTGCCTTACCTCATGCCTTGCGTAGCGCTGAGGTCAGAGCTGGTTGAGAAAGCTCTACAGAGTAAAAGAAAATTACATGAGTAAGAGAAAATTGCTTTTAAGTGGTTGCGTTTATCACCTGAGTGCTATCGCCTCTCATTGTCTCCTTAGGAGACAAAATATGACTCCAGGAACAAAAGTTCCTTTTAAAAATACAGTAAAAATTCACTCTGTCTTCTGTGATTTAGAGGGATCACATGAGAAACATGATAATGTCATTATTTTAAAAGTAATGTTACCAGTGCCCAAGGTCCGTTTCCACTGTTTGCTTACTCGGAGAAATGCAGAAGTTTTGATCAATGCTTTGCAGTCCTCCAGCCTGCATCACGGCAACCCAGAGCTGTGTACCAGCCTCTGATGCACTTTTAAATCAGTTTTTTTTAGACTACAAAGGCAAGTCTGTGCCGTCATTTTACACCATTACCAATGGAAGTTGGTGGCTCCTTTTCTGACACGTGATTGATTTTTGTGTCTTTGTCCATGCCAGGGGGGCTGGAACTAGATGATCTTTAAAGCCCCCTCCAACCCAAACCATTCTATGATTCTATGATTTCACGGTGGTATTAGTAAAGTGCAAGTTTTTGCAGGCTCAGGACCAAATATTACATTGCTGGAGGGTTACAGACACAGGCAGACCATAATAGAAAAAGACCTCTGAGCTCATATTGCCGGCCTCAATCCAAAAGAATTGCCAAATTAGAGACAAATGTTTTAGATTCCCTTGCTTTTTAGCTTTTATACTCCAAATCTATGGAATTCATTCATCTTGGAAAAAAATGATTGGTGAGCGCTGATGTTTTTAAGAGCAGCTGAATGAATTGATGTGCATCTGCAGTTGAAATTAATAAGTTCAAATTGCTTTCATCACCTCCTTCTACTTTTGTTCATTGAAAAGTGCTGTAAGGAAAATATGTGTAGTTGTGAGTGTGTGAATTAAATATTTAATAGTGGATGAGCCTAGATGAATGGAAGAGCCTTTCCTGTCTAATTAAGCACTTTTATTAGAATTCCAGGAGGGTTCTTTTAGTTGCATCTTCTAACAGTCTGATTTCTTGATTATCTGTTCTGGCAAGTCTTTATTCCCATTTGTATGATATTTTATTCTATCTCACTGTGAGTCTCAGCAGGGCTCCGTATCTCCTGGGGAGAAATTTCCTTGATGGCACCTGTCTTCTCTTCTCCTTGGTGAATTTTGAAGTAAACAAGTCATTTAATTGTGTCAAGTCATTAAAAACAACTCATTAAAATTGTGTGTTTTCTACTCAAGGAATTGCATTCCTGCCTCTTAGAAATCTTTCCCTCTTCCTCCATGTCCTTATCTATGGTTCTTTGTACATTTATTAATTAACATGTATGTTTTACATTCTTTTATTTGGTTTTGCTGATTTTCTCCTGTTGGCTTTTTTTCCTCATTATGCATCAAGAACTCTTAAATATTAAGAAGTTTCCAGTTCTTTATTGCCCTTCCAGATTTATTCTCTATTTTATTCTCCTTTTTCTTTCCCTCTTTCTAAGGAAGAAGAAATCTGTCTTAGCTTCTGTCTGATTTTATGTTATTAGAAGTAGATGTGAAGACATTGAGTTCTGGTGCTGAGACAGATAGTTTAGATAGATAGATAGTTTTTTATAGTTAACCGTAAAAAATGCTTAAAGTACTGTGAGCTGATGTCCTTAGGACTGTTGTCTTTCAAAATATTCAGTGCTGGCTTGATGCAGATAACAAGAGGAGATATTTCTGCCTTCCCCACGTTTTTGTAGCTGTCTTTATTTCTTCTACTTTTATATATTACTGACATCTTAACAGACTAATTATATAATAAATGTTTTCCAAAATTATGACATAGTGAAGCAAGAAGGTTCAAATTTTTCCCCAGTAAAGCATATATACATAGTTGACATTATTTCTTTAGAGGATGGACATATCAGAGCAGCCTTTGGTGCAAATTGTTGCATTTTTGTTCACAGTGGCAGCATATTCAAAGAATTTCCATACCAATCCTGCTGTTCTGTATTTGAAATTAAAATTAAGTTATGAAAACAGACCTTAGAACAGCAGTCTATACCACACTCCAGAATCTGACTGCTTTTATCAGTTTCAGACTTTTTCAGTCTGGCATTGTAAAATATTCTTCTTGAAGTAAAGGGAGCCACTCCCTCAATTACAGTGGAAAATTTCTGGGTATTTTTAAATTGCTTTTGAAGAACTTTATATAGAAGAGTTAGTCATGTTTATGCTCAGAAGGAGAACCAGCACCATGAAGTCTCTGAGTGGAATTTGCCTTCTTTAGAGAAAATGTCAGAAGAGGGACCACACAGATATAAAAATTTCAGCAAAAAAACAGTACAAACTCTTTCAAACAAGTTCCTCATTAATCACAGTAATTTTTAAAGTCAAATGCAGGGAACACATGATTGATTAGTTTGTTTTATTCTACATGCTTGTTCTGAGCTCAATTGCAAGCAAAGATGACTTGGCAGTCAGCACTCTGCTTGCACTCAGGAACTTTCCTTGTTTGGAAATTTTGAGGGGAGACTTTTTGGCAAAAAACTTCACTTAAACGAGCAAATTTCTCAATTTATTACTTCAGTACTGTTTTTTGAACATTGTGCTGAAGTCACGCCTGTGTCTGGAGCAATTTAACAGCCTCTGGTCCAGACAATGTCATTTTAATGTGGAAGAGTTTATGTAGCACCTGCTCCATCTTCTGTCTGGCCTAAAACGTATTATTCCCCTCTTTCCCGGGCTATAAGATCAATCATTTTAAAAGATGAAAGAAATAATGGCAACAGTTTAGTAAGGCCTTGCCATTTCTTTGGCTAGAAATTAAGATTAAGGTTCTTTTTTGTGAGAAAATAGTGAAAATATTGGGAGGATGCCGTGAAGCTGGTTCTTCATCCAACCCAGGAGCCAGAGATGTACAGACTGCCTTCGGAATTGCCCATTTCCAAGGCAGCATCCTGCACAAATGAGCTCACAAGGGACAGGCTCAAATCCAAACAAGCCCTAATTATGAGGGTCTGTGAGGAGCACTGGCTCTTTGGAGAGGCTGAGATGACCCATAATATTGATTGATTCAGGAAAAAAGTACAGAGGAATTTTAAGCAGGCTGTTTTGGAGGAGAAGGAAGGGTGTAGCTATGGAGGACTATAGCTTAAGAGGAATAACATACTTCCCAGAAGGAGCTGACTGGCGTGAGATCCCATTTATGCAGCTGTAAAATGGATGAGTGGTCCTGGGGCACAGGTGTGCATTTGGTCTGACTCCCCTACAGGAATTTAACAGAGGAGAGTTAAAGGTCCAGAATAGCACAAGATAATTGGAAATGTGTTTGATAAATGCTCTCCAGAAGGGTTTTTCAGTTTGAGGATCACTAAGAGCTTTCTCAAAGAGAGCGTCAGAGAGTTGTGGCCATCCTGCCCAGAGCAGCTGTGTAGACAACTCTCCCTCCTCCTTCTCTCTCTAGGTGATATAATAGCCCAGAGAAGTTAACTTATAGTTAGTTAGGACATAATTTGCCCAGAGAATACCCTGTCCCTGGAAGTGTTCAAGGCCAGGCTGGATGGGGCTTGGAGCAACCTGGTCTAGTGGGAATCATCCCTGCCCATGGCAGGGGGCTTGGAATGAGATGATCTTTAAGGTCCTTTCCAACCCAAAGCAATCTGTGAATCTTTGATAATGGGTTTTTAAAGGGGTTGCTTGGGGCTTCCAGGGCAGGAATCCATGCATATTCCACCATGGACCATGCACCCAGTGCAGCCCAAATGAGTGTGTGGGAATCTGATCTTTCACAGTGAGGTTCACAAGGGAGGGGACTCCATTCATGGAGCCACCTTTGGGCTTGCTGACAGCGCAGTTCCCCTGGCCACTGCTGGTGCAGCCCATCTTCTCCAGGTAACTCCTGCAGTTTCTCTGAAGCCTGAGAGATCAGGCTAGGCAAGGAGGGAAATCTTCTCAACCCCCTTGCACGTGGTCCTGAAGTTTGCTGCAGGTGGGTGAAGGAGTGTGGCTACTTCAGGGAAGAAGATTCTCTTCAAAAGATGAGGAAGAAGCCAAAATATACCCAGATGAATATGTCCATCTCTTGGGAGCATTTGTGAGGGGAAACTAGGATCTTAGTCTGCTTTTGTAGCCTGTGGTAGAAGGGAATATCTCACAGCATGAGGATGGATGCAAACAAGATTTTGCTACAAAAGAACTTTCCCAGCCATACCAAACAACTTGAGAAAGAACTCAGGAGATGCAATCCTGTTTTTCCTTGGCCATACCCAAGAATGAGAAGATGACTTTGCTTTTTTTTTCTGTCTGCAGCACAGCTCTTTGCTTTTCCTTCTACCTTACCATCTACCAAAGCAGGTTTATGCAGCATTTCTCATTGCATTAGAGTTTTCCTCTTCTGAAAGATGATGCAGTGAGCAGAACTGACAGGACTTGTCTGAGCTCTGGTCTGAATTATTTGCTGTAATTGGCATGTCTGTCCCTTAGCTCCACCTGTGTTATCTGAAGCATTACAGTTTTAAATTCTTACCATTTGTATAATCTGTTTATTTATGGATGGTATTTCCCCCTCTATTTGTAATTTCTTGCTCTTCTTCTCACCACAGGTAAAATAACCCAAGAACTAGATAGTTCATTTGACAAACAGTGAAGTGCTATTTTTTTTTTTTCCCCAAAAGGGGTTTTGATTTGATTCACTGATTTTCTCTTTTCCTTCTACTCTCAGAGGTTACCCTCTGTTAAGATAATCAAGATGGCTAACCAGAGAGATTGATTCCTAACAGGCATAGCTGACTGGAAACTTAAGTAGCTAA
>QWTY01031431.1:8285-30688 GCA_008033365.1 Pseudorectes ferrugineus
GGGGAAACAAAAAGAATGAGCCTCCCCAAACTGCTGCTTCTAGAACATCTTCGTGTTTTGTCATTGGGATCTCTCGGGGCTGCTGGGGGCTGATCCATCACACCAGAAAGCCTGAGGCTGACTCCAAAAGGCAAAACTCCTGCCAAACACAGGGCACAGACACCTGGGTCTCAGCCTGGCTGTGCAAGCTTCTCCTATTTAAGTTTCTATGCACTACTGGTTATCAAATGGGTGGCTGTTTAATTTACACAGCGAAGCCTACCCTGTGGAGCTCGTACTTTAAGCATTTTAAACAAATATCAGCTACAAACTCTAAAATGGGGGCAGTTACCACGGCTTTTATATGCATTCAGTTGTGTAGGAAAAATAAATAGAAAAGAAGATAATTTAAGCCTTGGCATGGATGGAGCTTCATCTTTGAACTTTAGCACCTGATGCTTATTAATCAGTTGTGGCCTGAATCTTGGCAGAATCAAAAAATATTCTGCCAGGATTCTAAACAGAGATAAGCACCAACTGAATCTATAGAATAAACTCTGATTCGCTGCACAAAATTCAGGTTATGCAAAAGCCTCTCCTGATCTGCAGCAGGACAACCCGGCCAGTGTTGGGGCAGGATTGAAAGCCCCTGACGTGCAGGGAAAACAAATGCCTGCCCTGTCACAGGCCTGGTGCACATAGCACCCATTTGCTGATGAGCTGCATTGATTCTGTGAAGTGTCCCATGAAATAGGCCTTCAAAGCAGTAAAGAAAAAACCCACCCCGAAAGAGGACAACCACTGTGAAAGCTACAGAACCTTCTTTGTGTCTCTGCTCTTCCCTCCGGGCCGAGGCCTTCGCCATGAGCGCGCACAGCGGGACGGAGGGAAGCCGTGGTTGTTCCCCGCATCCCGTGGGCACTTCTCTCTTCACCTGACTCTGTATCTGTGTTCTGACATTTCACAGCCAAACTCACTCCTTTAAATCACTTGGAACTTTAGGCAGACTATTACGGCAGCAAGGTGCTGGATTAGCACAGCTACAGGTGGCCAATATAGATCTCTCCATCATGAGAGGAGAGGGCTTTGCTGAAAGTTTCCAGATAAAATAAGAAGCTGAATAATGAATCAAAAAATAATTGAGTTTTAGCTGCACTCCCCTTCCTTGCCTTTTTCACATTTTTTGTGAATTATCTAAAGACAGGTAGGAAAGGAAAGGGAAGAAAATTCCACAATAAAAGGAGGAAAAAGCAAAATAATACCATCTCTACGGGATGTTAAAAAGCAGAAAGCAGCTCATGTATGTGCAGCCTAAAAAATCCAATCTATCTGTCTCTGCTTGCTCATTCACACAGCTGCCTCCTGCGCAATTTTCCCCACACACTTCAAGTACATGACTAGAGATGTTGAACTTCACTTTCCCCTCACCCCATGGAAAATTGGATTTTTAATTAGAGGAAAATGTCTATTTTCCTTGAACATAGTAATTACATTTTTTCCCCCAAGTCACAAAGCTCATTTGGGAAAGTTTTACCTGAATGTTTTTGTTTGCCCAAACTGAGAGGGAGGCTGGTGGCGGAAATAAGTGAGGGCAAGGGGGAAGTTTTTTCTACATTTTTATTTTGGAATAAAAGGCTGGATTTCCTGAAAATGTTGAGATACGGAGTGTGGCAAAGTCTGCAAATTACACTGAAAAATTAATTCAAATTACACATGTATGTTAATACTTGGTGAACGCTTCCCTCTCCAAGGAAGGGGTCGGTCCATGGGATAAGCCAGCTCATTCTTCTCCTCCCTGAACTCGGCTGTAACTCTGCAGCTGACTCAAACAAGAGCACTTGTGTGCTGAATTGCTGGATGGTTGCTAATGCAGACCTTCACTGATTTCACATTTATCCATATGACCCTTCCTGAAAGCAGCCTGAGGCACAAGCTGAGCCCCTGCTCTAAAACCAAAATCAGCAAGCGTTTTCAACCCAGGAGAAAGGAGTTCAGTGACAGCAAACCCAGTCCCCCCAGTGCTAGGTATGGCTGTATGTATGACAAAGGGGGAAAAAAGGTTCAGTCCAGACCACTTAACCAACAGAGTTAGTCTGAATCCAACTTTTACTTCAGGATGAAGTACCACACACGCAACAAGGGCAAAAGGGGCTTGTTTCTGAAAACAAAGTTACTTATGGGGTGGACTTGCTTCCTAATAATAACCAGGGCCACTGCAGGTTTGCAAAATAGAGACAATCTTTACCTGTTAGTTGATATCCAAGGGGAACCTGTGCCAGTGGCAACCATCCAATGTTCCCAGGCATCAGTCTGGTGTTCAGGACTTAGCCCTGTTCACAGAATAACTGAATGTATGTTTAATGGAGAATCCCATTAGCAGGGGGTTTATTAATGTTTTTCTTACATGACTCCTGGAACTTACTGCGCATGTTCAACCACAAGCAATGAATGTGTTCTGGGAAGATACTGCAGAAATGGTCAGGATATAATGATCCATAGGATGTAGGTAGCTAGGAGAATGGAAAAGGGGGAATTCAAGCAATTCAGAATGTGAGCCAAAGACTCACTGAATGCAGCAGGCTTTGGATAAAATTTAAGGTTAGACACGTATGTTGCAAACACTACAAATGAAAAGGGCAGAACTGGTCCTTTCAGGGAGCAAACAGAGATGGAAGAGCCCTTGAAAGATGTTTGAGGGATAGAGCTGTGATAGGAATAGAAATGGCACGGTCCTGCAAGAAGGTAAAGAAATAGTGCAGGAAGCTTGGCTGGATACGCTCAGCAATGAGGATTCAGCAAACAGGGACACCAGAGGGGAATGGAGATACGTCCTTTGCTAGCTGAGCCCATTGCTGGAGCCACCTGCCAACAGCTCTCATGGTGGAGATGGAGTTGCCCTCACTGATGCTCACTGACACCCCTGTTTCATTTTAATAATGAAAGAAAGGAGGGTTATGGAAGCTTTTCAATAAACTGCACTTGTTTGAAAGGAAGAAAATGGCCACAGAGCACATTATGAGGGAAAATGTCCTCCCTATTAAAAAGAATGCTTAGTTCAGGCATAAAAAGTCCTCAGGAACTGAGTTGCATCTGCCCTGCCCCTCCATGCATGCTGCTAAATCTTACCCACTCCATTTCCACCCCCACCTCAACTCGGCTTCCTCTTTCCCACTGACCCCTCAGATGTGGAAATAATAAAGGAGGAATGAGACACTGCTCTTATTTTCTGAACCATCCCAGCTTCTCCTGAATTTATTGTCGAGATCTATTTTTTGGCAGGAATAACAAGAAAGGTCGAACTGGAAGACAGCTGCAGGTGTGCAGCTACAGCCCACACTGCTGCTTTGTGTGGGGATGAAGGGAAACATGGGAGGGTTTAAACTGTGCCTGACAGGCCAGAGGCTCTTTTATCTCTCCTTGAGGGACGCTGGAGGGGAGCAGATCAGCTGCTGCTCCATCAGATACATTTTTCCTGCTGATTTCTGGGCTGGGCAGCTTTGTATTACAGCTGATCCACACATCTGGCATTTTCTCCTTTGGTTTTCTTTGCACGTGGTGTTGGAAAAGCCAACAAGAGCAAACTAACCTGAAATCAAAACCGAGTCAGCACCAACAAGAGACTAGAATAAGGGTTTGATATTTTCACTAGCACAAGAAAACAGAGAAGCTCTTTATGCTCAGCAACAAAACAGGACAAATGCTGTGAGGAATGAAGAGATACTGACATTTTCACTAAAAAAAGGCATTGATACACGACTTACATTTTGCTGATGTCTCACTTTAGGCCTTACAGATCCCATTTGGGAGTGGAGCAGAACTTGCATTAAGCATTTGGGAAAATTGTTATTTGGGAGAGGCAGAACCTGAAGCTCAGCAAGAAAATAGGACACAACTCTGCCCATACTGCTGGGGGCACAGCAGAGACCTCACAAAACCTGGTTCCAATTGATTCAATTTGTGACTGCAAAAATATGTATCTCCTCTGCACTCTTGTCTCTCAATGTCACCACTGCACAAAGGTCTCTGAAACAACTTTACTCCCAACATTTCCCACTTAGACACCAAAAAAAGTGGCTGAAATATAAGAATTCAGTTTTTGGGGGGGAGGGAAAACCCCCCTCAAGCTCTCCCAGACAGCAAGTGAATTTCTGCTGTGTTTTTGGGCTGGTGAATAGGACTGAACACTTTAGGAAATGCTGGCTACTTTCTTTATTTGCTTCAACAGGCACACAAGTCAGAAAATTCAGCTTTATTTCTGCCCCAAAAGCCTGAAATCCAGGCTGAAAGCAGTAAGAGCACATCTGTACTGGTGGTGCACACATCATGGAGTGGGATCTGCCAACCAGGAGCATATCCTGGGAAGGATATCCAACTCTCTTTGTAAATCTTACCCATCATCTTGACATCAGGCTCCAGCTCCAGAAAATCTTGGCCTTAAATAAAAATTACATTCCAAGCAGGTGTACCTCAAGTTTCTTTCTAGAAAAGCCAACTTGAAAGCATAAATAGGCCAGCTCTGCCTTAACCATTTGGCCAGTGACTTCAACACAGCGACAAGCAGCATTATCCAAAATATAAACTAAATATATGAGCACACAGACTGGACTGTCATGCTGTGCCTTCACTACAAGTCCCACCAAACTGCCCTTTTTGTAAGTATTATAAATATGCTTTTAATTCCTTCTAAGTTCCAGTACTCATTGCTATGGTCAAAGAACAAATGTTGTCTCTTAGTTATTTACATAACCCTTGCTCCTGAAGCATTCATGTCCTCAGAAGCTACCACACCTTTTCTTGGCTGGGGAACCAAGGCACAGACTTGTGATTTGTCCAAGGCCATATAAAAAGATATTAATAGAGGGAATTTATGTCATGGCCAACATCTGGTGTAAATTATTTACAAATAAGTTGGCTCACTGAAAAAAATAAAATAATAGTTTTTAAGTTTGTTTACAAAGTTGCTGCATGTTGTTTCCACTATTTTATTAAGAGCACATGGAGCCATGCTTCCAAACAGCAGCATTAAAAATAGACTAGGATTCACGGTGGATGAAATTCAAGCTTTGGTTTTGATAAGCATCCAGAAGTTGGGATTAGCCAAACTTCTTTGGTCGGCCAAGAATTTATAGCAAGACATTTATTATGGAAAGCTAGAGTACGAGAAACCTAAACAGAAGCAAGCCAGAGTCTTCCAGACAAAGCCATCTGCCATGTAAAGGTGTGTCACTGATACCTTGCCACCAAAAGGCAGCAAGGAGAATGAAAAATGTCTAAGCAGCTTGATCTGAAGTATTCAAAGAAGGTCAAATCTACTTTATTAGCCACAGTACCAAAGTACAACAGGTTTTCAGATGAGGATGTTGGATAAGGATTTGCCTTTTACATCAACACTAAATTTTCCCTGTGGAATAGCCTAGTGGGTCAGGAGAAGCTTGAAGGAGTGATCTCTGAGATGTCCAGCTCTGCTCCACTTCCATTCATTGCATAGGTAACCCCCCAAAAAATCCAGCTGAGACTGTCCACTGCTTACACTGGATTGAGTTACACTTTGTCATCTGAAGACACTGGCCGGGTTACAGAAGGAATAAAGGAAGAGTATCTTCTATTTAGGAATTCATTAAAAAATGCAGATTAAAAGAATGAGAGCACATGGAAAAACAGTAGAGCTCCGACCACATGAAATCTGCCAAACCCAGGATTCTACAGGAAGGAGATCATAACTGGAGAGCTTTCCTGAGCATGAGTGGGTGACCTTCACATAATAGCATCAACTGGCTGCTTGCATTTTGACTTTCCATTTGATTTTCAAACAGACAGCAAAGGTGAAATGCTCAAATATTAACTTAAAAGGTTGGTAAAACATGGCTTAACCCAAACCTCGCTGCGTGCAATTTCTGGGGATTTTAACTACCTGTCTGCACATCTGTAAGAAATGTGTGAGTTTACCTTGGAACCACAACCCTCTGTTCATAAACCTGGAACTAAGATGTACTGAAACAGCTTGCTGTCTTTTTAGGACTCTAACATTTAATCCTGTCAGACTTCTGCAGACCTGGAAATGGTTGGACCTGTTTCTGTCACAGCCAGGAAGGATTACTGCATTCTTTCTCCTGAATTATTTTTACAGAAACTTCAGTTCACCCAAACTAAAGTTGAGGACCTTCCTGTGAGTTGAGTATCTGGCACTTTAAAGAATAAGGCAGATTTACCCACTGCAAAATCAGAATACTGATACCAGACTGCAGCCAGATGCTGTTCTGAAATATTTAATCAAGAGGGTAAGGATCTCTCATAATCACTTTCCCTTGCTACTCTGTACCTTCAGATGAATTTAGGACTGAGATTTTCTTTACCTGGCACAGCTGCTTCTGGGATTTTTCTCCACTCTATATCCATTTCTCTTCCATCATCACCATCCACATCACAGCAGATCTTGCTGCTTCCAGGGTTCTTATTTGCTGCAGATCCTGCTTTATCAGACTGGGGCCAAATCCACACCAGCTTGTGCATTGTGTGATCCAACTGGTGCAAACCAGCGATGCTCAGAGGGCAATTCGCCAGCTGAAGTTGAGGCCACTTGTTGGCAAAACAGGGCCAGGCTTTGAGTTTCATGTATTAGAAAGTGTTAACTTCTCAAAACTGAGTGTAACTTAATTCCCCCCTCAGATGATCTGTGGTCTGTTCAATACAGTGAGAATAAAGACAAAGGATTTTTCCTTCACCTGCTCTTTTGCCTCACCACAAAGGTACAGGTGTCCCTGTCAGTCTCAAGGCCTGTGGGACAAAGTCAAAGAAGAGGGGAACTTAAATCTCTGTTTATGAGGAGTTTAAATTTGTTATAAAAGTTGGTTCTGTCCACCTGGCATCATTTAAGCAAACAGGTGAATATAACTTGTTGAAAAATAATGGGCTTGAGTCTCCACTCAACTCTAATGGATTTACACTGTTATAACTCTGAACAGACCCATGGGATGTTTATGCCCTACAAATAAACAGAAGTAGCTTTTCTTTCAGCAAATACAATCCGTTTCACCCTAATGATCGATGTTTCCACTACTGAAGGAAATCCTAGTCCTACTTGGCTAACCCCAGTATTAGTCAATAATGACTTTTAGAGTATTCAGCCAATCTTCTGGGAAAAACAATATTATATATGTGTTTTGCCAAGGCAGAAATCATAAGCAAAAATATTGGACCAGCTGACATAAATTAGCACAGCTCCATTGACAGAGGTTGCACAAACTACAAGCTCTGCAAGAGAAAAGAAATAATAAGCAAACTTCCCTACTAGTTATAGGAGACAAAATTGATGTTTCAATTACCATATTATCCTAAATCATTGGTAACAATAGTTGGGATGATTTCAGTTCTTTCTATATTTTCTTTTAAGAATGCAAATTCCCACAGCTAATTTGAAAAATAGCTCCACATAATACGCACACAAGAAAAAAAATAAATCTGCTTTTAAGGTAAACAGGCTCTAATTCAGATTTTTGTTATCAGAACAGGACTCTGAAGTAGTGTACATGCAATTCAGCTCTTGATATGGTACTAAAGGCTACAACAGATAATGCTGGAGAAGACCTGACCAAATCTTTACTCAGCTGCTGCAAACGTCTCTTCCCAAATACCCAGTTTTGTGTGAAAGAAAGGACTGCTCTGTCCAGATGTGCCCAAAAGGTGTCCATGGACAAGACCTTTGTCTGGAGTCGTCCCAAAGAAACTTTAATGAATTCACACCACACAAGTGGAGAAGTGAAAAAATCAAAGACAAAAGCACTTGGCTTTCATACATCAATTAAAATAGAATTTATCTTTTTCAAAAAGCCATCTCCAATTTCAGAAAAAGACAGAAAGAAAAAGATATTTTTCAAAACACAGCCTGCACAAAAGCAGCAAACTTTGCTTATTCCTGACAAAGAGGTTGTGGCTCAATGTGGCCACCTTTTAAAATATCTCTATTACAGAAACACTCCTTTGGGTTGACTGTAGGATCAACAGCCCTACAAGTTACCCAAAGCAGATCACATGAAATTTTTGTGCTGATAGAAAACTGGCAGATAGGAGGATGAAGTGCTGGGGGGCGAATCCCCACCTGGAAGAAATGGATTCCTGTGCACTGCGGGGCTGTGCTGATCCCGAGCAGCTGATGGTCCGGCCCTTTGAGACTCCGCCATTGTTCCAAGTCAGCCCAGTCGGTTCATGACCCGCCTTGTTCTGACACCCCATAAACTTGAGCATTTCAAAGGAGCAATGACCCTACCAGCTTGTCTACTGTCTCTGATTACCCCAGGCCAACCCACAGCTGTTCCTCATAAAAAACTAAAGGAATAAACCCTCCTAATAGCAACCCGAAAATCTAACGGGCGTTTTTCCACTCTGCTTTGCATATTTGAGTGCTGATTTGCTTATCTCCCAGCCAGTGCTAATTATAAAGTTATTAACCTCTCTGTGAACTTCATTCACATCATAACCTGGTTCCTTTCCCTGCTGACGTGCAAAGGCATGAGGAGTACTCAATTTAAGAGGTGGAATATTCATCATAGGAAATGCTATTACTGGGATACCTTGTCCAAAACCACTATCCACATTTTCTCTACAGCTGAAAAATCATATTGAAGTCAAAGACTTGCTGCTTTGTGGTCTACTGAAACAGTTTTAAAACTACATTTATTTACAACCCTGCTTATCCTGCTCACAGTAAATAAGATAAAATAAGTGATGTTGCTCTGTCAACAGAAGAACTTGCACACCAGTAATTTTGTCTCTTTAAAACCACGTAAAACAGGGTCAGTTTGTGATCCGCTTCTCACCTGTGACAGGGAAATCCCCCACTTTCTATATACACACAAAGATGTCAAAAAGCAAACACTGCAGGTATAACAAATTTGGCAGAACCTCCTCTTACCTGGCAGGTGGATCAGCCAGCACAGAATGTGTGCCTCCAGGAGAACCATCACTGCTGCCTGCAACAGTCACCTGTTTCATTTTTGGGAGGCAAGAAAAACAAAACAGCCTTTCCGAAGCACAAGTCTGACATGATTTCCATTGAAGTTCACAGAAATGCTTCCTGTTAATTTCTGTGAGCTTTGGATCAATTCCCGTATTTGGCAACTGCGGGGATGCTCGTGCACTGGAGATAGGAGTAGCTAAAACTAAATCCAGTAACAGAATTGAGGTTCTCTGCTTGTGTGAAGGCTCCTGGCAGAAGTGTTGCTGAGAGAGGATATGGTCAGGAAGAAACATAAAACAAAGGTTTGCATTATTTTTCCTTAGTAGCAGCAATATTTTTAATAATGTGCTCTTGAGTATACCTTTAAAAATAGAGCTCTTTTTAGGTTTGCTCACCTCAAACTACAGGTAGAGGGCACAACAGACAAATCCAAGCAACCAAACTAATAATCAGTTCAAGTTCCTGTGGTACCTGAGCCAAAATGTTACTGCAGAAGTTTGATTTTGGTACCTGATGGCTCAGAAGGTCCAAAAATCACAAGGAACGAGCTGCAGGGTTCTATTTCCCTATCCCCAAGGCTCCAGCACACACAAGGGCAAAACTGTAACAGCTGGAGACAACACACAGCTCAAACTGAGTTTTGCCCATGATAAGGAAATAAGTTGGCATCAGACACCATCAAGTACCCTGAGGCTTTGCCAGAGCTACTGACTTGCGTGCAAAGCAGTCAAAGGCTGCTCTGCCACACAGCAAATAAAGCTAAAAAAAATGACATCTCTGCTTGTAAAATTCAGCCACATGGATTAACTCAGATATATTTAAATACTGCAGTATAACCTTTCATGTAAGTTCAATTTTATTTTCAGACGGTACCTCAAACACCTGGATCTCTTACTGCATTTCACCGAAGGAGAAAGAAGAAGAGAAAGGAACATTCAAGCAGAAATCTTCTTAGCCTAACTCTGCTCACAACAGAGGTGGGAAATAAGTGCAAGAAAGCCTCTGCTCTATTTGCACAGATACAGACACATCTTATTGCTCTCCTGCAGCACAATGGGGGAGAAAAATCCAAACTCAGCAGCCAAGAGTTCCTGAGCACCCTGTGATGAAGGCCATCTAGGGTTCCAGAGAGAAGTGAAGCAGATACAGAGTAGCAAGCACCCTTCCCACTGTAGCACACAATTAGGCAGAGGAGCAATGATACGAATCTGCAGAACACAGAATCTGCTCCTCCTCCCTTCCAGGCCTCCTCTGGAAAACCCCACAAGTCACCGAAGTCCCAAGGACAGTCCACAGAGCATTGGGACGACTTCCCACCTGGATGTGAACCCAGGACTTCAATCCAGATCTATTGTTCCAGAGAAATCTGGTTAAAATAAACATGGCAATACCCTCACTCGTGTAAACAACCCAAGCTGTTTATGTGTCAGGTTCAGACGTTCATGTCAGCTGGTCAAGGGCTGCATGCACTGATCTTGCTCTGTGGTGAAATCACAGTAAAGCAATAAAGCTGTGTAATGGGGGTTTGCTGGATAGAACTGAAATGCAAAATTTTCTTTTAATTTTTTTTGTAAATGAATGAACAGAAAAATTTCAGCAGCAAGCCTGATGCGGGCTGAACTTCTGCAAACCTTTGAAGAGAAGGCTGACAATTTGTACTTCAGCTTTTGAGGGGAGGCAGGAGAAAAGGGGCAGAGTTAATGATTTCTCCAAATCTTTTGCAAAATGGTTTCTTTGTGGCGGGTTTTTTTGGTGGGTTTTAATTTTTCAAATTTTTCATTACAAAATTTTTATTTTCAATCCTCCTCTTACACTTAAGGGGTGTTCCAAAACTTTTATTTATTTCCTTTTTAACCTGATTCATCAAGAGCTGCTGATCTGCTAAGCCGTGCAGATTAGTAAGGCAATTCACTAATGAATTCTGACCTTTGTCCAGTGTAAGAGCCTATTTATGCATGTAAACTCTCATATATAGGTATATTAATTTACAGTTTATTTAATGACTTGCATGTATAACTTTTAAAGCCCCAATCTTAACCTGATGCTGCAACTCCAGTTCTTTTATAAAAGACTAGAAGGCATGCACAGAAGGCTGCAGAAATCAGAAGTCCTATTAACTCCCACTGAGCTGTAAATCTAAAATCCTGCGCTGTCACTACGGAGACACCGATCTTAGAGACCCTGCAGGAAACAGGGAATTTTGTCCAGGACATCTCATTCCTGACTGCCCTGCACAGCCTCTCTGACAGACTACAGAATGCAGCATTTCTTCCACAGCAGGTATAACTCAGGCTGTGGAGAAATAGTGACCTCTTCCATTGGGTGACCAGGGGAAAAAGAAGTGCAGCTTGGCTGCATCAAATGCAAACTTTGGGGTTTACAAAATAAAAAAAAAAGTCATTCTTCATCAGCCTAAAGTGTTGGATTTCAAATCATTTTTGCTTTAAACCAGAAATCTTAAATTTTGCATTTGATAAAACTATGTTTTCCAAAGGAATTCGTCTGTACTTACACTCCTCTTCACGTGTTCAAAATGCTTTGTACAAAGTAAAAAGCCAGAAATTCGAAGCAGGTAAAACCTAGGTTAGACACTTCAGATTTCCAAAAATACAGTGATAAAGCTCTAAAAACGTTTCAACATCTCTTCCATCCACCCAGTACTTTTAGCCGAGATTATTTACCACTTTGTCCCAACCTTACAGAGAGTGCATGAATTCCAGCAAATCTGTGATTCATTGCAGTAACTCGGTTTTGTTCAACGAGCACTTCAACTGCAGACTCAAAAACACGCTAAGGCTTGAACCCGGAATGGAAAAAATATATTTTGTTTTCCTAGAAGTAGAAATGGAATTCTATAAAGAGGAATAGTGCTGCTTGCCTATGAAACATGGTATTTTATGCAGATACAGTCAGGTAGAACACTGCCCTGGGCTGAAAGACCAGGCTAAGTTATCACAGCAGCGGGAGGCTGGAAGGAAACAACTGGTGATGCGTTTGCAGATTTGAACTGAATTTAAATCCTCGGTCAACAACATTGTTCACCTGTCTGTGCTGATCCCAAGCACTGTACTGGGACAACAGTGGGTTTTTTCATTTGTTTGGTTTTTGCAAGAGCCTTACCCAGCAGGGAGTGCGGGAGACCAACCCTAGAGGTGTAGAACAGGCAGCTCCTCTGGAGGCAATGCTGACAGCAGGCACTGGACCTTCCACTGTGCAGGAATTGGTTAGAGTGTCCCTGCCCCCCTGAAGCAAAGCTGCCATGAAGTCAGGGTGTTAAACACACAGCTATCTGTAAAGAAAGGTTTGGAGGAAGTGCATTTTGGAATCACGCCTGGGCTGGGCAAGCAAAGATGGAGAAAATTCGAATACCATGAGAGAGTCAGGCAACAATGGCAGGGCTGAGCACAGCTCAGCTTGGGGCTTGTTTTAACTACGACTTGGGGGTTTTGCACTACAGTTTTATGGACAAAACCAGCTGCCTGTACAGTGGGGAAGTGACAAGGAGGATAATAGAATAGAATGTTGGAATGGTTTGGGTTGGAAGGGACCTTAAAGATCACCTTGATCCAATCCCCCTGCCACGGGCAGGGACACCTCCCACTAGACCAGGTTGCTCAGAGCTCCATCCAGTCTGGCCTCGAACACTTCCAGGGATGGGGCAGCCACAGCTTCTCTGGGCAGCCTGTGCCAGTGCCACCACCCTCACAGTAAAGGACTTTCCCCAAATATCCAGTCTAAACTTTCTCTCTTTCAGTTTGAATCCATTCCCCCTTTTCCTGTCACTCCAGGCTCTTCTAAAAAGTCCCTCTCCATCTTTCTTGTAGGCTCCCTTTAGGTACTGGAAGGCTGCAATCAGGTCACCCCTGAGCTGACTTTTCCAGGCTAAGCAAACCCAATTCCCTCAGCCTTTCTTTGTAGGAGAAGTGGTCCATCCCTCTCATCTAAGAAGTTAAATATAATTTTTTTTAAAAAGGCACATTTCATTTTGCTAGAGGTAAGTTTCACGCACAAAGTCAACAAAAGGTGCATTCCTCAGCCCAAATACAGGCATCTACAAGCTGTTTATCTCAATGCTCCCATAATTACAGCAGAGGACAGTAAATTCTAACTCACATTTTACCTCCAAGACAGAGAATTACAACAAGCCAGATGTGTTTAAGTATTGCCTATAGCCCCTATTGATGCTAAAGGGGGCCCAGGGGACTGGATCAGCTGTGGAAATACCTAAAGGTAGGCAAGTGGAATTCAGTGACACCAAAAGTCAGCACTGCTCTTACATGCACCAACTCACAGTTTGCACAGCTCAAGCACCAGTTTTCTGCTCCTCCACAAAAAAGACAGGATGATTCAATGTGTCTTTCCAGGTGTCCTGAGCATTCCCTGCTCCCCTTCAGACTGCTCCATACACGGCTCCTCAGCACACCCCTAAGGCAGGTCTGGGGCTCGGGTATCATCTCCTTGACCCAGGATCCAGGTGGGGATTTGGCCATCAAAGCAGTAACGTGCCAACAGCAAAGGAAGTTAAAAATGCCATTGGACATAGAACAGATTTAGTTTTTCCCACTTAGCTGTAAATACCAAAGCAGGGTGTGCAATTCAAACAGTGCCTTCTCATTCTGAAAGGGTTTAGGCCGGGAATTTGCTGTGTCCATGGAAACACCAGGAAAAAGGATTTCAAGTGAGATTTCCACTTTCTACCCCTTGCTTTATTGAGTCTTTTCACAATGCATGGGTTGCTGTTGGGTTTGCTTGCAAAAAACGACCTGGGCTTAATCCCACCTGTCAGGCAAGTGCAGCAAACAGCTTCTCTTCATTATCCTGCTCCAACCCCACTCTGGAGTCTCACGTGGAGGCAATAAATATTCCTGGATTAACATCCAAGATACAGGTGGGTAGAATAGAAGCATGCACACCTTACCCTGAGAATGGGCTGACACAGTCCATGCTTGGGATGGCTTTGTTAAAGCAGTCAGCAGGGTAGTTGGAAGATGAATAATTGAAGAAACAGCTTCTTTAATATGATCCATGGGCAGCATGTGGTGCAACTTTCCCTCTGTTTCCCCCTCCCCAACAAGAATTCTTCATATCAAGCTGGTTTGGTGCTAAGTGCACATATCTAGGAGGCATTTCTCTCCAAAATTTGGATCCAAACACACATCAAAAATAACAGTTCATCCGTCACGGTTGGGAAGCATGTATGACAAGAAAATATTTGCTTTGCTCTGGTTTTGTGTTTGGTTTGCTGACCGCTTATATCAAAAAGCTAGAACAGCTTTTTCATCTTGCTGTAGTTTAGAAACATTTATAGGACAGATGGTCTAAATTTGTGGGTTTTATAAACTTAATGAGAATGTTAAAAAAAAAAAGGCGCATATGGGTGCAATATTTCTGGGGCTTCTTAGAGCTGGCCAAGAAGTAGCCCACTGCAGAGGGGAGTAACAATTTCATTGGGAACTCATTCCAAGGTTTACAAACGACTGAGAAGAGGGACTGCCACAGGCTTTCTTCACCCCAGTGGCAGTTTCACTTGCACTATGTGGTATAGGGAAAACATACATTTATTTATTCTTCCCAGCAAGCAATGTTTCTCAAACTTTGCCTTCACATAACTGCTAAATGGACTGGCTGTGGTAGCTCACCAAAAGGCACAGGTGGTGCTCCATCCTCTGTCCTCAAGACTTGCTCTTGGTGTCACTCCTTGCTGGGCCCAATAAAGATAAAGAGTTTAGCTATCAGTTCCTCTAGGATGATTATATTATTTTAGTCCTACATGCAGCTCTCTCTCTCTCCAGACACCACCATTTAAACAGGACACTGACAATGCAACCTGGCCTTGAGGTCACACCAGAGCATGGCGAGTTGGGAGATTCATATGAAGGGAGGCCCTGGTTCTGTTCCTGGCTCTGTCACCACCTTTGGGCAGTTCAGCAGGACTTTTGTCCTCAAGTGGGCTCCAAACAGAGCCACCATGAGCACACAGCGAGGCAGGAGAGTTCTCTCTTCAGGGAAGACCCAACTATCCGAGTATCCCATCTCCTTCTCCACTTACTCCAAGAGCTGGTGTGTGTAAGTATCCCTCAAAGTGAACAGATCAGTCAACAGAGAAAAATCAACCTGTAAGGTCAGCTGAGAGACCTATTTCCTCATTATGAAACTATGAATAACAAGCACCATCTTTTCAGGCTCTCAGTACCAGTCAGGCTCTCCATCTAAAAGCTTAATCTCACCTGAAACACTTCAGGTTGAAATAAAGTAGGTTGAAGATGTTCTCATGAAACAACATCCTTGGTATAAGACTGACAGTAAGAATCTCCTGTTAGGGAAAAATCCTCCTCCATCCAGCTCCCCAGGCTGAAAAAGCTAATTTAAAAGATCAGCTTCCAGTTCTCCCTTATGCAAACTATTAAAATATTAATGAACAAAGTGCAATCCATCAAAACAAGCTCCATTAACTTAAGACCTCAGTTTGGACAGTCCTCTTCCAATGAAACACACTAGGAGGTATGAACCTCAAATTATTTTCAGTGAAATATTTCAGAGTGTTGGCACATAAGCTGTCATTTTTAGTTTGCGCATAAACAGAGCATTAAGGAAAAACAATTCTCTCCAAATTATTGTCTAAGCCCCTTTCTAATCTTAGGCATGCACTGTTTCATTTCACACCCAGCTGCTGCTTCCAAAATCTTCTTCAGGGTTCTGATTTTTTATATTATTCTGTTTAAATGTGACAGCTCAGGCTATGGTCAGGTGTGAAGGAACTGTGCAACACTCGGAGGAAATCTTGAACAAATCCTTTATCCCACTAATTTCATGGGGAATTTAAATGAGCAGGGCTCGCAGACTGTGCAGGCCTTGCTTTAGCTTAGATTTCAGGCTCTTTTACCAATCAGCTGAATTGAAATCTCACTTATTAACAAGCAGAGCAAAAGCAGCACGGGGCAGTGCTGTGCCCTGGTCTGACCCCCGGGATTCCTGTGCACGTTATCAGTTCGAGACAGGATTGCTGTGTGTACAAAGGGCTTATTCCCAATGATAAGTCATCTCGAGACAGGATCCAACAAAATCCAGCTATGCTGGCAGCAGAAGGAGGCTGTGATTACACAAAATCACCTTTTCATGCAAGGCAGAAGCATGCCTGCCCCCCCCCACCAGCTCCCTACCCACCCCCACCTCCCAATAACTAAAGTTCTCAACAAACGTTCAGCAAATATTTGGACAAACAGCCAAGGACTTCTCAGAACATCAAATGATTATTAAATCTTAAACTGTACTTTCCAAAAATAATTTTCTGCTGCTGTTGTTTGTTTGTTTGAAAGGAAGGGTAGTAAAATCCACAGATGTGTACAGTCATAAACCTTTAGATGAGACTCAATTTCCTTGATGTCCAACGATAAAATCCACTAATAAATGTGTACAGATGCAAAGGCCTATTTGTTGTCCTGTCAAGTCAGGCCATGTGGAACAAAAAACCTAAAAGCAACCAGGAGAGGAATTAATGATGTAGGCTCGCCTCTGCCAAGATGCACTTACTGCAGTTCCTGTGACATTTAAGGAACATAATGATGGGACATTCCTTTTTAACTTTATTGTTTCGTCAAAAGCGGGGTTTTACAGCTGAAGATCACGTTCCCAAGATAGTCAATTAGGTTATGCAGATTTACACACACACTGTGATCTCCTTTGTGCAGCATGACCAGTTTCTTTGCTAACAATCACTCACATTTGATGACAAAGATGGGGCTGGTGTCAATATCTCCCATATAGAGCCGGATCATTTTTTTATTTTTTTTATTTTAAATGCTTTCCATGAAAAGCCCTTTAGATCTCCTGGTGCATCAAGACAGCTTTTCTTTTTTTAATCTCCAGATAATTATTTCTGAATGTGCAAATATAGTTTTCAAGGGGAAAAAAAACCCACTCTCTGGAGTAACCAAACACCAGATTTCCGCAGTATGAAAGCCATTTTAAGGCACTGTGGTGTGCTTCGTGGTTAGCCCTGCTTCTACTTAATTAGGGACCTAAGTTATAAGTCCACAGCTGCAGGAGAGCAGTAAATAGCTATTGCTGACTTCCTTATTGCCAATATGTACATCATGATTGTAGGGTGAAGAGCAGGGAGCTTTTCGTAAACACTGCCTTGTGCAGCAACAGTACTTTGATGTCATAAAAATGCTGTTACATATTTTAAAGTCTTAATTGTGGTCCACTGCGGTGCTGTCAGCTTCCTGGTGGAGCACTAACCCTTTCCGTGATTGCTGGGGGATGCAGAACACTTCTTTGCAGGTTTCCTAATTAATGCAACCTATCCTCGCTGATTGCAAACCACCAAGCCCCCCTAGAGCACATGATATCCATGCTGGGGAGGGAAAGGAGAGGGGGGAAGGGAAGGAAAGGAAAAATGTTCCCCCTCAGTATGAAGGGCACTTGCCTGCTCCATATTGTTCTGATTAACAGCATCCGCTTGCTTACTGTTAGGAACACAACCCCACTAAACACCCTGGCCAGAAACCCCTTAATTCAGTGCCTCCAAGACACAGTCCCCACAGCAGTGGTCCCAAATAACCCTCCATCTTTCACCAATCCTTGCTTCAATATTCAAACAAACCCTCCCACCTCAGCACATTCTGGCTTTGTGCATGGACTCTCCAGCCTCTCTCTTCTACCTGCATTCTTCAGGTCACCCAAAATTGAAAGCCTTCAAATTTCTTACCTAATTTTTTAATGCCCTATCTTTCTTCTACGCCCACTGTTGCCATCTTAGTAAAATTTTTTTTCAACCAGTTCTCAGCGTTTTTGAGCCCCTCCATGGCAGGCAACTTCTGATTGCTACCCCAGAAATGGTGGAAAGCTGGCTGAAAAAGCCTCAAATCAAAACAAGCAAAGCTTGCAAGAGCAAAAACTCACCTGGTGTCAACAAAACCACTTCTGTTCACAATCCAGTGCCAAGCCCTGCCCTGGCTGCAGGGCCAGCTCCTCAGGGTGGTGGGACAGACACTGCAGTACCCACCGGCCCTCCTGAGCTCACACTTGGCATTAATCACTGGGTCTCCACGCAGCCACCCGATCCCGAGTGCTCTGTCCTTGTCTACAGGATCCACTCCTATGCTCTGGGCTTTGCAGGTTGTCTGCATGACCACAGAAGTTCCTCCTGGCCTTCAGAGAATCCATCTTCTGCAGATACCAGGCCATCGGCAAGTAAGAACTCAGCGTCAGAAGAAAGCTTTCAGGAGCTGACAGGACACTGAAGAGAAGGACTTAGGGTCCAGTCCCATCTCAGCTGTCACCCTCATAAGCACAAAGACATCTTTTCCCCTTTTCACACTTTTCTCCACATGTTTCCACAAAGGTTACAGGAGCCACGAAGACCAGCTCCTCTCAGCACAAGGTATTTGGCAGGTGTGGTGGGCAACATATAGAGGATGGCACTCGCAAGCTCACATTCTATTTCATGTCAGTAAATAAAAGCCACCTATGCCCACTTAGGCTGAACAGGCTGTCAGGAAAAGGTCCCAGGTTGCCAGCAATCCATTCAGGGATCAAACATCACCTGCAAACAGGCTGCTGACCTCAGGTAGTCTTTTTAGACATCCTTGTAAACAGAAATAAAGAACAATGCTGGAAACTGCAGAGGGAGAACTTAACATCTACAGAGATGGGATTTGTGCAGTGTCCCTGGTAAACACCAGCACTTTGGAACTTGTCTTGATGAATGGGGTTGTCTGATGGCAACACAATGGGGACTGATGATGAAACGGTGACAAATGGGTTTCCTCCCGGCTGGACTCAGCTATTATTTGCCAGCTGCACAGTCTGTCTCATGGAAACATATTTTGCAACATGAACACTGAGTTCATGCAAAAAAAAGCCCAAGAGTCCTGTCTGCCAAAGGCAGCTCCCAGAGCAAGAAGCAACTGGATTAAAGGCACAGAAGAGGACAACAGCTGTCTCCAAGGGAATTGTAGACCTCAAAGAATGACCCAGCAAAGAGAGAGATGGCTTTAGTTTCTACACCTGCATTTACCAAGTCAGCAGAGCATCTGAGAGCAGCCTCAATAGCTCAGTCTTTAGATAAGGGGGTGGGGATACCACCAATGAAAGGAAACGCAGGGAAAAAAGCTGGCCAGGAGAAAGAAGAAGAGTTAAGACAAATTTAATTGACTTCACAGTAGGGAGCAACAAAAGGAAAGATATTTGTGAAGCCATTATAAATTGGCAAGGAAAGTAGGGGAAAACAGACAAATCAGTCACACAGGAGAAGAAAAGAGCTTTGCCAGAACTGAATTGTCAGGCTGTTTCACAGTGACACCCAACCCATTTGCTTATACTTCAATTCAAGCTGAGTTTGTTGGGTGCCTGGGCCTGGAAGCAGCTCTTCTGAAAAGCTACAAATGTCACCCCCAGAGCTGCCTCTGGGTGGGAACCTCCCATCTGGGAGCAGCTTAAGATCCCTACAGGAACACAACCATCTCCCAGTCCAATTACAGAGTTTGAATTTCTGTTCTGAAAGGGCACACCAAGAACGAGCTAAGGGAAGAGCCACCATCCAAATACCTTTTCCTTCACTCCTCGCTGTCCTAAGGGGATTAAATGATATCAGGAATGCAGTGGGGTAAGTCAGAGATTAGAGACAAGTTTTAAAGTTCTGGTTAGTCACTTGGCACACAGTGGAATTCAAAGCCACACATCATTCCCCTGAAGAGATCCCATAGGATATCACTGAGAGTATAGGAGGCACTCAAATGCTGCACCAGGAAACACAGCACAATGCAACAAAGCCCTGAATGAAACCAAGGTCTTAGGATCAGGTATACTGTGGGCTGCTTGGGGATAAATGAAAATCAGTAAGAAACACATGCAAAACCCCCAAGAAACACCACCAAACCAATACATTCAAATAAATAAATGAAAGTTTTCTGCTTCATTGACTGCCTTTATGTTTGCATATCCAGCATGGCTGGATATATTGGCCTCGAGGCTCTTTTTGTTAGCCTATTAGAAGTTCACCAGAGAAATAATGCTTTATCAATAAGTGCCAAACTACTGACTCAGAGCATAAATTGTCAGAGGTTTCATGCTTAAAGTAAATGGCTGACTTTTCTCTCATTTCTAAAATCAGATAGTTCCTGCTTCTGCCAGTTTCTCTGTGTCACCTACTGGCCACTTGCTTTGTGCTCTAAGACTTCTGTGTATTTCTAAACTGAGGCTTACAGTGCTTTTCAACAGTGTCTCTCTTGGCTGCTGTTTGTGAAGCTCTGGAGTCCAGGAACCAGTCTCAATTTCATAAAAAGGTAGCACCAAGCATGAGAGGCCACCATACCAGCTGAAGTCTACAGCAACAAATAACCCCTAAAAACAAACAGTTCAAGTCTCCCTTATGCTGTATCTATTTTAAAGCCCATACAACAATAAAACTGATTTAGCAGCCAGCAGAACTGGTATATCTTCATTCACAAAGCTGCACTGAGAGACATGTCCCTTCCACTTTCATCTTCTTCTGGGAAAAAAACCCTCCCAAAACTCTTTTATGGGAAAGACCAGTGATCAGTCAGAACCAAACCAAGAGATACAAAAGCCAGGAACACCAAGTGGGGCTCTACTGCACACTGTTTTGATGAATCATGTCAGAGATGGAGCTTGAAATAATTGTAAAACCATTACCAGAATCCAGATTATAAAAGGGTAAGTTAGGCAAGCTGTCCCCATCCACAGAGTAATTGGGGAGCAGTTTTTAGCATAACCAAAGGCCCACTGAGGCAACATTAACTCTTAAACTCCTAAAGGGTCACTGCACAGTAGCTCAGGCAGTTCTATTTACACTGGATGTGAGTGGGTACTTACATACCCACCTACAGGCATGGACTTGTGGATACCCCCAAATTACTGACTGACTCAGGAGGCAACATTTCTGGAAATAATGATTCAGTGCCATGGGGTGGCTGCATGAATCTGTTCCCTCCCATCAAAGCCAGCACAGACACCCGTAACCTCAGGTCTGTGGTATTTCTCTCTTTGGAAACATGCAAAACTGTTGGGAGTGTTCAAATATCTTTAAACAGTATACAAGATCTTATCTGCTGTGTTGCATGCAGCACCCAACGCTGGCAGGCTACCTGGAAATACCATTCCCTTGGATTTAATTACCAGTATCTGTGTTTGTTTCATTTCCCCACCACCCACCAAAAAAATTTAAAAACCAGTAAGGTCTATAGGCAGCTCTTCATTGGCTTAGGTTTTACAACATTACCTTAGCTTGGGTGCTTCTTAAAACAATCCATGTTAATCTAATCTCTCAATGGACACTGATTTTTAAAACATATTTATGATCCAAATGAATTCCTTCAAGTTCTTCCAAGAAGCTTTCTTTTACCTTAGACAGTACAGGAGCATTTCCAGGCTGAAATCCCATTTGTGTCCTAGATTCCTGGCATGTCCACAGCACAATGTGTATTTTTCAAAGTATGTGAAGTTCTGACAGATGCATGAATAGGAGGCATCACAAGGACTGGAGAAGAAAAAGAAGAAAAAAACCTTAACTCCTTGAAGCAAACACACCTCAAAACCCATTATTTTAGGAAGAACACAGTAACATCTGTCCAGTTCTAATAATAAGATTTAGGATAAGAATCTAGTTTAGGAATCAAAAAAAAAAAAGGTTGCAGTTACACCTGGGATGAATTTGGTTTAGCAGTCCACTTATCTGTACGTAAAAGTTAAATAATTCCCTTTAAACAGCAGGTTATCAAGCAGAAATCAGCAACACCTGCTATATTTGTACAATAACAATAACAAGCTGGGATGCCATTCATTTATGGTAAGAAGAATGCCAAGTTTGCCAAGATTTGTTTTGGCCGCCGGTAAATCTATGTCTAATAGGCAAGTGATGCATTTCATGGAAAATAAGCTGCACCTGGATTTGAGTCATACCTTGTCCCCTTGAAAACCTGTCATATCCTCCTACTTAAACGTCTCTGATACAATAAACACATGAGCATAAACAAGGCCTGACTCTTTTGCCCTGTCTCTCTCTTCATTCCAGACAGGAAACATAAACCAGCTAACAGCCTGAGATGCATGAAACCATTTCTAAAGCTACTTTGGGCCATTTGTTTAATGTCATCCAGGATCTCTTTTGTGCACTGGACAATTTTCCTACCATGTGTTTGCTTATTGTGTTACCTGCTGCTGCATTGCCATGCAGAGAGAGCCATGTAATAGAAACTGGAGCCAGCCTAGTCTTCACAGAGGGTGCCTGATCCTGCACCACTGAGGTAAATAGGAGCTTCAAAAGGGACAGATGGTGCAGGTGGACTCGTAAAACATAGCTACGTTAATATTCTTGCAGCGAAAACTACGTGAAAAACGTGGAAAAAATTGTATATGGACCAGAATAGGTATCACATGTGATGCCTTATATTTTAGCTTCTGTATTTTTCAAATTCTGTATTCCCAGTGTGTAACTCTGCAGTGTCCT
>QWTY01031433.1:0-11804 GCA_008033365.1 Pseudorectes ferrugineus
AAAGTTCACTTCAGGATTGATTGTTCCAAGGATTGCACAGTACAAAGGTGAAGTTTGATTTGCTTTCCTATAAAGATGCCTGGTATTATTACTGTTATTCACTGATACAGTTTTGCAGTAACAGTCGCAGTCGGAGGGTTGAGACTATTTTATTGTGATTGCAAAAGCACAGGAATATGTATTCTGTGCCCTCAGTAAAAACACCTAGGTAAACCTCATCCCTCTCCTCAAAATCACTGTAAATTAATACCATGCTTGCCCTTACCACCTTTTTTTCCCAATATTTTTATTTTATTCCTCAATGAAAAGAGGGACTCTTATAGTTTTTACCAACTGCCTCGTACTTCATGCATTGGGCAGAGTGTGAAGCCTACAGGAAATGTCACTAGATGAGAAGAACATAATTTCAACACCCAGCTTACACACCTGCAAAGGACTGGACAGGCAGAAGGCCATGGAGAGCCAGACTCAGAGAAGGGGATACATGTATCTCATTTCTTAAGGGTAATAGGTTCTGTGTTTTGTCGTGTAAGTTTTACATAACTTGGTTATTGCCTGCAATGGTTTCTGGATTTTGTTAAATATAAAATCATACATAGTGGTATAGCATTTTCAAACCTGTAAAAGATTCTCAGTCTTCTGGATTTTGTATCAAAACCTCCAAATATCCTAAAGAAGACCACGCCTAAAATATTTGCTGTTTTGAAAGTACCCCTCAGCTTTCTGGCAGAGTGAAATAACTGGAGTAGTTTCATAAAAAATATTCATATTTTATTTACCTTCGTTGTCCAGAACTGTTATCTTCTCTTCTTCTCTAATCTAAGTTATTGGCAGATATTGGTGCCAGAAACCCCATTCTATTCTCTCCTCTCCAGTTAGAGAGTGATTTCTCCACCACAGCTATCACTGTAGTCAGCTAGAGTTTCTACAGATGATAAAAGGAACAAAATCTTGCAAGATATCTATGAAACAAGACTGTTTTGAATATTTAAGACAAGCTTTCCTCTATTCTGGGCACAGAAATGCTTGGCTTCATTAAAAGCCAGAGGCGGTCTTTGTATCAGCTGAGAGCCAAGGATATTAATGAGCAATTTTCCCATGTTTTTCTTGGAGCCTCACTGAAAGTTGCAGGCTTCTAAACTAGCTGTAACTTACTTTCTCTTGTCTTTTTTGTCTTTTTTTTTTTTTTTGAGAAGATGGAATTTTGTTAGTAATGGAAAAAAAATCTTATAAAGAGTTGAATGAATCTCCAAATTATAACCCAGATTTTTGGAACAGTCTTATATTTTACCCCAGTGGCAGGGATGATTGCTAAGATCCCCCATCAAAGTTAAAAAATAACAAATAAATTAATGTGTGAAGACACATTTGGGAGCACCTAACCAACTGATACACTCACTCTTCAATTTTTTTTGTTGTTTAGCACTCCTTTTCTATCCTGGTCTTTAAGGTTAGCTATGTTGTCTTTACTATCTTTCTCTTTTTTTTGCTTTGAGTCCTCTCTCTCCCTATGAAATAGTCCCCATGTTTCATGCTTTACAATATTTTTCCCATCTATTTGTTTTTGAATATGTCCTTATAACTTACCAAGTTCCAGAGATATTATCTTTGCTCCACCTTAATCCATTTTTACCCTTTTTTTTTTTTTCCAAGCAATCTCAGTAACACTTATGGTAACAACCTAGATGGACACAGTGGAAAATCATTTCACTGGCCAAAATTACACGTTGATCGTCTGACATCAGATCCCTAAGTGGTGTGTGTCATGTAGCATTCAAAGATTTGAAGAGGAATTAATGGCCAACCCAAGGGAGTTTGTAGTTGATTATAAAACCTGCGTATATAGGAAGATAAACTAAAAGATGCTTAACTTTTTTACCCACAATTCAAACATAGCATGAATACATGGAAATATTCCATCAATAAATGGAAATGCAGAGTATGAATATATATTTAGATATTTCTGTGTAGCAGAACTTTCCTGTACTCCTACCAGTACACACATCTGCTTTATGAGAACTACCTCTTTACAGCTCTGAGGTGAGCTATGCCCTGGTGCCTCCAAACCAGCAAATGGCACCTCTCATTGCCACTCTGAGTAGTGCTTGTGCACAGCTGCAAATCTGTTTTCTTATTCTTTCTTTTACAGTCAAGTAAGTTCTGCAGTGACAAGAAAGAGGCCAATTTTGGTTAAAAGCATATCTAGTTGAACAGAAAATCTGGCAAACAGGGAGAAAGGAAATTATACAATTGAAAGCAATCAGAAAATTCCTTTGATGGGTGATTACCATCAGATTGCAATGTTTCTACATGGATCCACAGAGCTTGGTGTGAGCCCTGCTGCAATTTGACATTTTTATAAGATCATCAGTCTGCATAAAAGAGCAGCTTATGAATGACATGTTTTTTGTAGTATGCTGAAGAAGAAAGAGGATTGAAGAGACCAGGTATTTTCAGTCACTGAATACAATGGGTCTCCAGCTCAGCCAGAGCTGTCAGCTGAAATTATACCATTTTTTCTTTAAAGTTAGCATGTCAGAATATGCTACTGGCTCCAGTTTCTAAAGCTAGGATTCACTAGTATATCAATTACTAACCTTGAACAGGGTAACCCTTTAACCACAGAAAACTCATCTGTGAGGTAAATGGGTTAAATAAAATCTCTCTCTGCCCACTGTATTTGAGTAGGTCTGGTACTTCCCTTATATCATGGTCTCTGCCCACCATTTTTCAATCAGACACTGAATTGCAACAAATCATGCACCAGTCTCTTTTGGTCTTTAGTGAAGTCACCTTCCTGTCATGTCTGAAACTGGGATATCGATCTGGTTTCTGACAGGCCCTGATCCCTTAAGGATTCTAATTGTCACTGCAGCTACAGATTCTTGCTGCTCCTATCACCCCACCCTTTCTCTCCCTATATCCACCACTCTTAAATCATTTTCTGGGAAAATGAAATACTCCTCTCCTTCTGAAATGCCTGGTTAACTCAGTGTGCAACTGCTAGGGTGAGGCACGTAGGCAATACCTTGTGTTAAACTATGGCAAATAGCACAAAGTCCTCTCTCACAAATTTCAAATTTTCAAAGTTTCAAATTAAATAACATTAATATAAAGATTTAATTGTGTATATGTGAGATTTCACACTACATATTTAAGAACAGGAAACCACAATTTCAAAATTACATTTTAAAAATTGGTGACTATGGAAAAAACGTGTGGTGTTACAGTTAGAAAGCATCTCAATATACAATCCAGCCCACGTTAATAGTTTGTGAAACTGTAGAGAGAGAAATCATAAGTGAAATGAATTTTCCATGCATTTGACATTAGTAGGACTGAAACTGAACTACTACCACCACTTCTTTCTGCTACTCCCTTTTAAAAAAAGTTTAAAATGTATGAAGCTCATAAATCACCAGCCATGCATCTAATTGGAAAGCTGGTAAAAATCATTCCATCAATACACTCAAGGTGGGGTTCAATCACCATGTGGGGTGCCTGAAATTCAGATGTCGGTATGTGGCCACCCCCTAACAACCCTTTACACTGCAGCCATTTTGAGACTCCCCAAACTGCACGTGTCTCAGCAAAGGTGGCTGACCCTCACCTGGGTGTCCAGGGTCCCTTCATTCTGATGGAGAGAGAAGGCCACAGTAAAAGCAAGTCGACAAAGGCTTAATCAAGGCAAATTAAAGTGACAAATGATATAGACCTTTTTGGTGAATGTGAGTAACCATTAAGCAACAAGTGTAAATCAAAACAGCAAAGCTTGTGTCAGATATTTTGTATTTTGGTCACTTCAAATCAAGACTGGATTTTACCAAACAGAAACTTTGGAATAATTTTACATGGCTGCAGCCAAGTGTAGCTTTGGTTTTGACGAGGCATTTGTTGGAGAGGCATCATTTTTACAAAAAAAATAGAAAAACAAGAGAGGCAAATTAGGTGATGAGAGAAAAACATCTTTCTCATTTCTAATTCTGTGTCTTTCTCTACATTAGGCTCCCAGTTCCTCAACTCAGAAATGTATTTAACCCTCACATGCGGGATACAGGGAAATTAATCAAATTTCTTTTACTGTGAGAGAACAATATGATGGCAATATGGATAAGGAAGCCAATTTTAATCTTTGAACTTAGTTTTAATTTATTTTTTTCTCTTCTAAGTTCGTTTTGTGTATTTCTCACTTACATTCCGTTATATTAACTTTGATGCTGCTCTTTGTGATTCCTGGATAAGCTTTAGTCTCTGGCAAAAGTGCTCAAAACGTTGGCATTTCCTCTGTGTTCATCACTGTTTCCGATCCTTTCTTCTCCCTTTATCAAAAATTCTTGTTTTATTCACAGATGTGGAGAAGGATGGAAAGGAAACCGTTGCCACATAAGTGCTAAGCCTCTTCAGCCTCCAACTTCAAGTCTCCTAAAAAATGGTAGGTCTGTAAAAAGAAATATCTTTCAATTCATTCTTTGAGTGTTTCATTTCACTTATTTCTGCCTTTGATTGCTCTGTTTTTGCAGATATTTGGATTGGATTGGGTATCGGTTTCTTACTGATTAAAATTACAGCTGCTGCCTTGTATTTTCTTTTGAAGAAGAAAGTGCCAGAAACGTAAGTGAAACTTTTATTTTGCATATAGCAGACATAAATGTGGCACAGAGCAATGGCCAACTGCCCAGTCTCATTGGTTTCAACTTTTAAATCTCCCCACAATCTGTCTTCATATGCAGCACTAAGCAGAAAACGTAACTTTGCAACAAAGACTGACCTTAGTGGACCCCAGTCTGGAAACAATGAGCAATGGCTTGATTGCCTAGAATGTTTTGATTGTAGCATTGTATAAGTATTCCTCAATTATAAAATTCAGAGGTTTTTAGGATATGTCTTCAAATGATAGTTCACTATTTCACAGATACATTTACAAGCCGTTCCTGTCATCCCTCTGATAATCTCTGCTTTTTCTCTCCTCCCTAATTTAAGATTTTTTTTCTGTTTACTTTCCTCTAACTTCTGTATTGCTTCTCTGCCCATCTCTTAACTTATTCTGCTAGATCATTCTCTGTCAGCAAGTACCTAGTACTGTCCCTTCCCTCCTTTCAGCAACTCCTGTTGTGCATTTCCTTGTCCATTTCTGCATTGTTAGATTTTCCTCACCCTTCATTTTCTTCTCCAGAATTCATCTTCAAAGCTGTCTCTTTTCCTTTAAACTTGTTCTCTGCTATAGACTTTCCTCTCTTTGGGGATGTTGTTATCTCCCGAAGTATCTCCTAAACTGTGCAGACTCCTGTCCTGACACTATTGCTGCTGACATGTCTCCTATCTCTGCACGCTCCCCTGACAGGTAGAGCTGTCTATGGACACAGAAGCAAAATGTTGAAGCAGGAACCTTTATTGGTTGTGCTTCTGTTAATTGAGTGCATAGCTTCACCTGCTTTTCTTATGTCTCCTTCCTCTTCTTTAAAGCAGGAATAACATTTCCTTATCTGATTTCATGGGGCTTTAAGATTTAATGCATTCACATTAATACAACCTGCTAAGGCACACATATGGAAAAGCACTTCAGAAGTGCAAGATCACTTGTATTGTAAGAGCTGCTGGATTTTTTTTTTTTCATGATTTCAATAGTTATCTTTGAAAAAAAAAGTTTAATTTCTCAAAACATGTTTGATGGTGTTTTAATTTAAAAAATATTGTTTTTCCTTACACTACTTCTCCTGTGCTCTCAACACTCCCTCCTACCTTTTTCTTTCATAAATGTCTTCTTAAAGGTTACTGCACTGCCACTCACATCTCTTTTATCCACATATCTATATATATTTAAGGAGTATTTTTTCTTCTCTTGTAACTATATATGCTAAAAAAAAGCAGTCTTTTTGTACCCTGTTGCAATATGACGCTATGCAATATGGTGCTATTAGGCATGTATTAAAACAGGGATGAATGAGGATCTTCTTAGTATGGCTCTAAGAATATACCACAGCCCTGATATGCAGAGAATCAGAGCTGTGAAAGACAGTGTTAGACAAGCTTACAGAACAAAGCTTCAGGTCTTGATTGTTTTCATTGGAGCTTCCAAAAAGGTAAGTTATGATGATGGAAATTTTTGTGATTACAAGTTTTGACTATTAGAAACTGAGATTGTCAAATCATTTTGCCCACACTGCAAATAAAAATTTTTATTTTCTTTGTTTTTAATCACAGTTGACTCAACATGTAAGTTAAAATGCTTTTTATAGGCATCTTGCTAAGAAGTAATCTAGCTAATAAATGGCAATTTGTTTGAAATTGTGAAAACAATGAAATCTGAAACTTTGAATTTGTGAAGATAAGCTCATCCAGGCAGCTTACCTCTTCCTCTTCAACTATATAGTGCCTACCATGATTTGGTATACAAAAATCACAGCTGGAGACATAGTAGTAAATTAAAGCAAGTTATTCCTGAACTGCTTCATCAGTAATCAGAAGTGATTAGTCAAAATGCAGCCAATGTTATTGTACTGAAGTTTGGATCTTTAAGATAAGGCTTTATAATAAGAAGTGACTTGTGTTTGCATAAGTCTGTAAAATGTACAATGTGACAGCACCACACAGAGGCATGAGACTTTACTCCTGATTTTTTTTAAGGGATTTGATGAATGAGAGGAATTTACTGGCACATAAATGATACTTTCCTACAGTTAATTTTCACTTGTGTCTGCTTTTAGCCCTCCTGACCCATGTTGTTTTCTTAAAGTCATTAGGCATTAGAGTCACTCTAGGGAAGCTTTCTCACACTTGAAGCTGTATTTACTACCTTTTGATAAATTCTTTTGCTAGCTATTTTTATGTAATTTCTATTAGTGTCCCCTTGTTTTACTAATATAGACCCACCCATGCAGGCACTGGCAGATGGTTCTCCAGAGGCATATTAGGAGTTGTAGGTGCTAGCTCCCATGACATCTTAAAGTGGTGTGCAGGTCCATCTAAGTCTCAATGGAAATAGTACAGGAATGTGCAAAAAAGCTGGAGAAATTTAAGAGTCCAATAGAACTCTTTTTTTTCATCAGAAAACAAGGTAGGAGGCAGTAGGGGTTGGTTGGGGACCCCTCAGGCGATTGCCAGCTAGAAATTTGTCTAACAGCAGTGAGAACCTAATTTACATTTGTCCCTCTTCTTCTTCTTCTCTAGAAACATTAATAGTGCCTTAACCCTTCCTTTCAACCCAGAAAGGATGTCCTGCTTCTCCTTTGCTCTCTCCTTTTCCTTCCCCTTTGCAGAATTTAATTTCTGACCTGCAGGCTTTAAACACTCCTGTTACTGAGTGGGAGATACTGGAAGTCATCATGTAAGTTTACTTCCTGATGGACAAAAGCAGCCTTACATGGCTTGGCAGCAGCATGCTTCATTACCATGACAGCATTCAGATATGCCAGATACTTCCCAGTCCCCAGCTGGGGGAACGTTTTGTAGAAAAACCCCAAATCAGGGAAGCTTATGAGTTTCTCTCATTCCTGTTTGCACTACAGAGATGATATTTCCTAATCCAGAAGGGAAGGCTGCCATTACTCCACTCCATCAGTGACATCTGTCCTTATTGACCAAATAAAAGCAAAGCTTCATTTTAGCTTCCTTTTTGTTGCAGCTGCCTTCTAATGCTTCATTGTAATTTGAAATGTGAGAGTATGAAAAGTAAGTGACTTTCTGCCCAGCCAAGCTATGACTTTTTGCTATTGCCTCCAAAGCAGTCAACGTCCCTAGTCCTTTCAGTCTGTTTCTTTCCTGTTCTTGATCTGTGCCATCAGCTACAAGGCCAATGTACCACAGTTGTTATCAGTCCTGTCAATCTTAATGAACACAGTACATTAAATTTTCCAAAGCATATCAGCAATGTATCTTGTCACACAAGCAAAAGAGTTAAAAACTGAGGTGTTCCAAGAAAGTATTTTAAAATTATAAAAAATCATGGGAAGAAAGGGCCCACAGAGGCCATTTTTCATCCTGCCACATCACAGCCTCAATTGTATCACTCCTGAGTTTGCATTTAAAAACCTCTATCAACATGAATTTGATGGCATCCTCAGGCTATATTGGTACCTTGGGTAGAAACAAGTTTACAGTTAGAAAGTTATTTTCTAACTGCTGACATGTCTGTTTATAATTTCATTCCTCTTCACTATGGACAATAACAGATCATTCCCTTCCTCCTTGTAGAAAGCTTTTTCTGTTCTTGAAGGCAGTTGTCATGCCTCCTTACAGGCTGCTTTCTTCAGGCTAAACAAGCTCAGTGCTTTTGCCTTTCTCCATAGTTAAGGTTTACTTATAATTATGATGATTCCCAGTTTCTCTTGCCAGACTTTCTGCAATTAGACCATACCCTTCTGGAGGTCTGGTGTGGAGGAATGGGTGGCGTATTCCAAGGGAAGCTCTCCAAACAGATCTGAAGGGCTGCCAGAGGTCATTGCTGGCTGTGCCTCTGTTCCTATATCCCAAAGTGATAAACAGAATGACAGTATAATGACATTTATTGAATCGTTTTCAGCTTGTGAACTGGCACAGAGACAGATACAGTTCATGTATAATGGGAGAAAATTGTGCAGTTTTATGGGAAAAAGTAAACCAAAATTTGGAAGCATCAGCCATATAACTGTTGTCCGGGAATTGCTGTATTAGTCTAATGCTGCTAGCCAAATCCATTCATTCTTCTGTAGAATATTTTTGTTCTGAAGGATGAGTACTGTAGTCAGAAGTCTTCAGTTTTTCTGAGATGTACATCTCATGACCACCACACATAGGAACGATTGCACAGAAACAAGAGGAAACATGCTGAAACAGAGCCAATCCCTGCAGTCTGTAGCCTTCAAGATCACTAAGACGAAACTTGCAAAGGACTGATTTAAAAAAAAAAAATCCCTACAGTGACTCAAAAGCTACAAAGTACAGACTCAGGAAACCCAGACAGCATATTAACAGTCAAATCAAACATCCAAGTGACTTGGACATTATTTTAGATGCAGCTTTTGGAAAATCTTCTCTCCTTGCATCATGCCTCCTTTTTCTTTCATGGGATGTGCAAAATATAGCCTACTTCAGCAAACCTAAATTTAGTTGAAAACATTTTAAATATGTTTTGGAATTTAAGATCTTGAGTTATAGTTTCTATTTAGAACTGAAGCTTTAGCACATCGTTAAAAATTCTTTTAAGGGACTATTTTAATTAGTATCTTAATTGTAATTAAATCTTTGGTCCAGTAAGATTTTGTCATTGTTGTTATGGACCAGATGATAAGCATTCCTCCAGTACTGTATTTCATAAAAATCTGTGTCCTGTATAAAAGATTTGGTTTTTCTTTGAAAGGTACATTGAAAAGTACAAAATTATGAGCTCTTGCATCCAAAAAAAAAAGAAATCTAGCTATTTAATATTGCATTAATAAGAACGATGTTACTTAGCAGTCTGTTTATACACTGGTGGGTATTTTGTGGAGCATACAACTTCCTCCTGTCTTTGTGAAATTGTAGTGGAGAAACCTCTGACAAGGCAGTAGTTTTTGCTACTAAAGAATGCAGATGAGCTTAGCAAAGCTATGACCTATGTTACCTCAACCCAAGATGATTAATCCTCTCCTTTCCTATTGTGGTATTTCTGGTTATGTTAGAAAACCCAGTTCTCTCTAAACTACCTTACACACTTATTTGAGTATTTTTTACTTTTTTTTAACTTTTTTTTTTTTTTACTTTTTTCACTGCACTTACCACCTCATCCGATTGATAGATTCCAGCACTTGTATAAATGTGATTAAATTTTCACTTGCATATTCTTTAAGGTCTTTAAAGTAATTTGAAAATATTTCAGAAATTTTAAGGATATCTGTTGACATCTCTTAGAAATTCACAAACAGGGGGTAACAATATATATGTTTGTATAAACATATTCATACGCATGCATCTATGTGTTTGTATATGTTGTGTGTATGTGTAACATAAGTTACATGTAAGTTAATATATTCAAGGTGACTTTCAAAGCCCTGCTTTGGCAAAAATGTTCTTAAGAACAGGAAAGAACTTAAGAAAGCTCATTTTCCACCTAAGTTTGTGGTGCATAAATTCAAGCAGTGCCCATTTTTTGGGCCATAAAATTCCCATTATCCCTAAGATTAGGTGACCAATACATGTGCTTTTCATGATTCAGATTTAGAGTGGGGGGGGGCACCTGAAATCTGCTGGATTCA
The DNA here is from genome assembly GCA_008033365.1 of Pseudorectes ferrugineus. Taxonomy (NCBI): domain Eukaryota; kingdom Metazoa; phylum Chordata; class Aves; order Passeriformes; genus Pseudorectes; species Pseudorectes ferrugineus. Next base: position 10,209 of record QWTY01031433.1, read on the forward strand.
ATTTTAATGCTTGAGACATAGACAGGACTGATTTCAGCACTAAGCACAGCAACCACAAACACGCTGTTGAAGAACTTGGCCAGCACTGTTTTTGGTGCCCACAGTTTGGCACAGTATCCTCCTGGTTAGCTATCCTCCTTGCAGAGGAAGCTGGAGATCTGTGTTCAGCACCCTCCTGCCCTCAGGACAGACCTAAGCACTCAGCATGTTCTTGCCCAAATAAGCTGTATATAGCTCTTGCACAAACTGCTTCAGCTTAATGGAGGAGTGGGTGACGAAAGAGAATCAGACTTGTCCCTATCCTCACCATTTGCTATTGGCACAGTAAGGGTGGTTCACCCGAGAATTGTGTGACTTGGGTTGCCCTTTGGAAGTGTCTCGACTGACTGTAAGCAGAACTGATTTGCTTAATTCCGTATCATGCTTTTAGGCCATACAGTTGGTTGTGATGTCTAAATGAGACACCAAAATTAAGGCATGCAAGTCTGGCCCTTTGGGCACTAGTTTAGAAGCAGAGTCAAACTCCTTCAAAACTTCTCATCTGAGTTTGCTTCTGGCCTCAGATTTTGTGAGCCATGCTTTAATTTTGAGCAAAAAATAAATTTTGGACACATTTTCTGGAATTTATTCAGCTGAACTGGGATGCAAATATAGGCTTAATAAGCATATAAATAATCTAATATGTCATTGCTTCACTAAGCTAACTAAATGAATCAGGATATCATGATTTATTACAGTTAAGATAAGATCAAATGAAAAATTCAACAGGTTCAAATATTCAGCCCTCCCCATTGTTGTGTCAGGTAATCAAAATAAATTATGAGAGTGGCATTAGAAGCAATAACTTTCTGACAGTCTTGTTGTGAAAAATTTTAGGGAAACATGCCTGGTTTAGTCTAAAACCCAAACTTAGTTTCTTGCACTGATTTAATTCATGAGGTAGAAAATTTCTGTACCTTACTTGTGTCTTCCTCCCAAGCAGCCATTCTGGTTTTCGTTATTTGCAAAAGAAATCAGTCAGTGTGTCTCCTCTGTGGTTCCCACTGAGGAACAGCTTCCCTTCCCAAGATCTCCATGGGCTGTGCTCCTGCAACTCCACTTTTCCCCTCAGTCCTGCCTACCACAGTAACACAGAGCCTGTCTATCAGCTTCTAGGGAGATACTGCTTCAAACACCTGTAGGAGCAGCTTTGGAATAGAAACACCATTTAATACAAGAAAATTTATTTCTCCATCATCAAGATTAATGGGAAATTTTAGGGAAATTTTTTGTCTTAGAATACTGTACATGCACAGATTTCTACACACACAAGACATATGCTCTTATTCATAAAAACTGTGGAAAAAAACTCAAAAAACTAAATGCATCTCTTCAAAAGCAAAGATTAGCTTCTGCTTCATTCTTCAGCAATTTTAAATAATACATCTATTGCTTTCTATATAGTATTGGAACAGCTTTGATGATTCTGGGCCTCTCACTACAAGAAAGACATTGAGGTGCTGTAGAGTGTCCAGAGCAGCAAAGCTGGTGAAGGGTCTAGAGATTAAGTCCTGTGAGGAGCAGCTGAGGGAGCAGGAGGTGTTTAGCCTGGAGAAA